>JAHLJT010000631.1:83081988-83173309 GCA_031308135.1 Acheta domesticus | reverse complement strand
TTGGGCACCGCACCGCGCCGCGCCGGAGAAGGAGCGCCGTACGCGAGCGACGTAGTCCCCGAGCTTTTGTGAGCGGTTTGAACCGATTGGCGCCGAAATGACTGGCCGCCGCCACTACCCGCCGCTGCTTTTGTACAGGTTCGAACATTTTGGTGAATGAGCTCCAAAAGCGCGGTCGAAAACACGCCGCGATCGTTACAAATCTCCGTGCGATGGAGAAACCCTGTCCAACGGTCGAGATTCTTCTTCAGATACCACCCAATTTTCTTGTGTCGGCAGCGCGGGGCTCGGGTTTTACACAACTGCCGTGCTAAATCAACACCGGTTACTTCAAGGCTTCGCGCTGTTTGGTTAAGGCATTCCCCGAACGAGTGCTGGGCGAGAGTGGCTATCGAGTAAACAAAATGCCCTTCGATAAGGACGCATTCGGAAGTGAAGTGCTCACGTGCACAACGTGAAAGTTTGTGGAGGAAAATTTCGAGTAGTTTTCCTCCATACCATAATTAATAAACGAATTATGAAACAGCGCTCACAGTAATATTCTATTATCCCTTGTTCATGAAATACGACGAAAGTGTGACAATTGAGTGCAACATATGTCATTGTCAACACATTGAGGTCAACAGGCAATCTTACAAGCTTGCTTGAAGAGATTATTGTCTTGATCCTTCCAATAATTTAAAAATGTACTACACCACTCACCAGCAAATACAGACGAGAACACGATATATTTATGTTAAAGACGAATGTTGAGACCACTTCAGTTAGAAAAATACGTTAGAAAAGGCGCGTGATGGAGAAACTCCTCTATTCGAACAATCGAGACCTGCACTACCTGACCTGAAGCTCGCCAGGTGATTTCCTCTCCTAAGCACACGGAAGAGGAAAGGGGAGAGGGAGGAGTGTCTGTGTACTAGCCACCCGCGACTTGTTTGCGAGCAGAAACCGTCCCACAGCAGCTGCACGCGCCAGCCCGCCAGCCAGCCAGCCCGCCCGCCCGCCCGCCCGCCCGCCGACGAAGCCCAATTTTCGGCCAAACGCATCCCTTGGGCCCCGCGCAGCCGCCGCGCCGCCTCGGCCAGGACCAACCGTCCGCGTAGCGGCATCTCCCGCCTCGGCGGCGGCGGCAAGCAACAAGTGGCAGGCGGAGCGGAGAGGAGAGGAGAGCAGCGCAGCGGCAGAGGAGGCGTTGCAACGCTGTGCGCGCGCGCTGGACCGCCTTTCCCGCCATGCGATGCTGCGCGTTTTGTCACGCAGCGGAGAATGAGACGATCTCTGATACGGACTCCTCAGTGGAAGAAAGCTAGATACAGTAAAAATCAAGAGGGATGTACGGGGCACACCCAAATACTCGTAAGAGGTTTATGACAATTGTCTGGGATATGTTTTAATTCACAGAAATGCGACATTGAGTAGCAACATAGAAGAATTCACGTATGAAAACATTATATTCTGAATTAATCCAAACACGTTCAATTGTAAACTAGTATCTTTATCACCGCATCATTTCACATTCAATATTGTTCTCGTAGATGCTTACTAAAATATATTTATATCATTACTCCATCAAAATAATATTAACCTTCAAATATTAAGTACATACATTACGTACGGCGTTGCCAATGCCCCATGACAGAACACCAAAGCGAAAAGCTGATAAAACTATTCACGAAAATATTCGCAAGTGGGTACTCGAAGGCAGGCTTATTCCTTTTCTCATTCGCGCTCAAACGCCCAGTGCAGCGAGGCGCCGGGCAGGCGGCCGGCTGGCATCCCGCCCAACGCACCGCGTCCGCCTTCCGCCGGCCGGCCCATTGTTCACGGGAGCGCGAGCATTGTCCTGCGAAATCTCAGCCGCTCCACCCGCATACGCTTGCGAGCTCAATCGGAGACGGACGAAGAGGATAGGCAGGGGGGGGGGAGGCAGTCGCTGCCCGAACGCTAGCTTTGGAGGCGGAGGCGGCAGCAGCAGCCGGCGCGACCGTTGGAAGATGCGGGTGCGGGAGCAGGAGAAGCAGCAGCCGCTGCAGTGGAATTTCTCTCTCGTTGGCTCTGGCCGACAGATGCACCGCGCCTCTCGCCTCCTCCCTCCTCTCACCCGTGTGACAGCCTGGTTCCCATCGCCCCCCCCTCGCGCCCACCAAACGGGCCAAGTTCGCCTGCTGCTTCAGGAAAACATTTTTTTTGTCACACCAATGCCGAGAAAGCATTTTTGAACTTGGCTTTCGTCAATGCCAACATATCAGCATTGCATTTCTTTCAATACTATGTCCTATAAGCAAGTTTTAACATTGTTTTTGACCAATGAAACTAGAATTCTTTGGCCAACAAAAGGGTCATAATACAGTAGTTCTTTTACGATGTTCTGAAAAACCTATGAATAGCCTATGTAGTGTAAGTATAGTCGAACTATTTAAATTTTGTTTACTGGACTGTTTGAAGTGTTGAAAATACAGCACCAACGAAGGTTTGCTAGAGGCCACAAACCGGCCCTGCACTCCCTGCCTGCACCAGGCCGAACGCCAGCAGGCATCCCCGACCGCCCCGCCCCTCCCCCCGACGAAACTCGAACCAGTAAAACACTGGCGGCGTAGGGCGTCTTCGAAGAGGCGCGAGATCCGAAGATACCATCGCCACCTTCCTCACCCGCGGGAGAGGGCACTCGTGTACCCAAAACACGGGACCGCCATCACAGAAAGCCTGGCGTCTCGCAGCTAAAGAAAATATTGATGCATATTTGCTGGATCATCGTTGCGTAGTGCTTGTACGACTGAGTCCGCGTCTGGCGAGGTTCCTTGTGCTCATCACAAGCAAGTAAATTAAAATGAAGAGAGAAGGACATAGATACTTACCGATCCGTGAAAGGCGAGTCCATAGCGATGTCCGATAAATCTGTAATCATGAAAGATCATTAGTGATTTGTTGTAGATAAAACAAAATAGAAAGTCAAAATGTCTTTATTCTATTCATAAATACCCTAAAATAACGTAAAACTGTAAACTAGTGCGATGGTAACTACACACAGTGGCGTAACTAGGTGCAGGGCAGGGGGGGGCGGTCCGCCCTGGGTGACACCATTAGAAAATTTTATAATTGGAATTATATAATTTTAATGATTTATTTAAAATAATATTTTTATAAAAACTTGCACCTGTTAATTAGTTATACTTCGTTTTAGATTATTTACTTAAAAATTAAATTTCAATTGTTCTGAATTAAATGCAGTTTTTACTATATTATAAATAATGTCATTTTCAATATATTTTTATTAAACAATGTATCAACTATTCATTAACCATTTTTTATATTAATTTATGGGGGAGGGGGTGATACCATTAGTTTTGCCCCGGGTGACACCATCTGAAGCTACGCCACTGACTACACACAATATATGTAACGTCTGGTTCTCAAAAATCAAATGTTAAAGACAGTTGCTTTCCAGAAACACTTATTTACATCAGAACGCGTGGGTACTAATATTTAGGAAACGGAAAGTCCAGTCATAAGCCATATAAACAAAGTTTCAAAGTGAAGAAAAATCCTCGGTAACACCCGAACATTCATCTCGTGACGGGACAATCCCTTCGCAGAAACATTTCGGAGTCGTGAATATCACACGAAACAACGCCCCTTTTATACAAAGCTGTTTTCCGTCACGAGATACAAAGTTGATTCCTTCACGAGTCGCGAAGCGTTTCTTCAAATAAAACCAACAGCCATTTTGGGTCGGCTTAAATGAAAACTATAATGTTTAACAATTCCCAATACAACGAAAGGAGTATTGGGAAAAATTTCACAATGCTTTCTCACAAAATGTCCATAATGGGGACACTTTAACGTAGCACGGAAAATCAACCGCACTGTCAGTTAAATTACTGGTTAATGAACGCAACATAGTTGATTGTGTTGTGTACTTCAACACTTTAGAATAGCAAACGAGTACATACTCTATAGCTTCCCTACATAGTTGGGAGGGAACATAATGTGCCAATCATGTATCAAAGGACATCCTTACTCAACTATTCTATTTGTATTTTGAATATTTTCCACAGCTTCGCCAGACAAAAGTGAACGGCATCTGTACATAAATCCGCTACGACACTGAAAAGCATGACCAGCATCACGAAAATACTATACTCCAAATATTTCTGAGCGGCAATAACACTAATTTCTATGACTCGTGGCGTTAGTGTTTGCCAAACCCATGCCGTTTCTGGAACCACGCCCATCCCTTCTTACGTCAGGGAACGCTTACGCTTGAACACCGCCCACTAGGGAGGGAACGAAGCAACGACCCAGTGTCCCAGAGTACACACGTCCCTCCCAACTCGTCATTCCATTCGTGGAGTACTGAGCCCGGAGGCGCGCATCCGCCCGATGCAGCGCAGCGGGGGCGGCCCACGCACACCGCCCGCACGGAGAGCGCGGGCGTCTGTTTGAGCGTCGCTCCCCGCCTCGCCGCTTCGCGTCGCCCGACGCGCAGTGACATCACCCGGAAGCACAACACGCCGGCGCGCAGCCCGCGCACCGCAGAGGCCGTCGACGCCGCGCCGAGCCGCGCCGACGCGTTATGCAACGCAGCTTCCGAACGGGACTCGGCGCGGCGCGCCGCGCCGCGCGCGAATGTGACCCAGAGGCGCGACGCCCACGGAACTTCCCCTCCTCGCCACATGCAACGCGCGTTCTTTCAACCTCTTTAGCACACGCAGTTATGAATTTCGTAACATCTAACCCTTTCCTAACGCATTATTATTATTATTATTATTATTATTATTATTATTATTATAGGCGAATTCTCCCCATAGATGGAAGACGCGAAGCAAGAGACTCAATTTTTCTTTCTATTCTTATTTTTCCAATAGGCTTTCATTCTTTCAGAGAAAGCTTGCTTACGTTCATCAGATTACTTTGCTCTGTATTGTTTTTGTTCCGGTTGCCAGAGCAACCGAAGTGCAACTTCCTACTTGTCAACTTATTATTGCATAATAAGTTGTTGCTTTATTATTGCAACAACTTATTATGGCATTAATATTATTAATAACAATAAAGACTAGCACATATAAAGCGATCGATATTATATTCGCCCTTGTTTATTTTCTGTATCAGCTACGTACACATTTGACTTGAACTATTACTTAGCTAAATACATGTATTGAGAAATTTCCTTCGACATAAGAGGCCATTCGCAGTGAAATTTACAAACAATTTCGCAAGCGCAAAATCAAAACAATTATTCCACAAATAACTTTAAAAAATAAATCTTATTATTTGTCTAGTTCTCGAATTATCAATCGATTGTTACCTGTCAAAAAAGTGTTCTATAACGCCTAGTCGCCAAATGTTCTCTCAAACCACCATCCACTTCAATCACAAACCACCACAGACTTTCACGAACTGCTGAGGAACATTCCAAAAAATTTAAGTTAGCGCCAGTTTCAAACCACCAAAGAGCCAATAGGAGCCTTCGGCTCATCGCACAAAGGGCTCCACACGAACAGGTTCCCTGCTTATTTCAGCCGCCCACGCTTATGGTCGGCGCCCAACTCGAAACGAACGTTGCCACGGGTTGGCGGGGGTAGAAAGAGAGATGAAATGAACGAGCGAGAGGGATGATGGTGGACGTGACTGATGGAGAAGACTGAGGCGAAAGCCGAAGGGCTGGTTGGCAAGAGGCGAGAGGAGAAACAGCGACAGAAGAAAACCGAAAACGAAAGAACCAGCCAAAATGGGTGCCGTTAACGGTCATTCAGACGGTCCCACCCCCTAGAGATAGGACCCAGATTGTAGTGAAGAAGCCAAGCCTCATGGGAGGAAAAACACTGAAAATATTGTAGATCGTCTTGCTAATAATAATCATTCTACACGAGTATATGTAGAAGAATGATAGGCGAATTTCATCTACTTTTCAGACATTCGATTTTGGTTCCCTGGACATAAACAGAAAACAGTGAGAGAGGAAAATATCTAGTACTGAGGTGGGATACACAGAACTAAAACACATATAACGGACGACATTCGATGTGGTACGCGGAAATATGTGAATTATGCGGTGAACGGGAAGCCAGAAGTACGAGTACGGTAAAGAAAAAAAAATTGTGAGGATTGGATTTAGGAAGTATGACTTTCTTAAAGTAAGGATTGAATTTGAAAAACGGGATAGGGGCATACATGTAAACCAATATCGCATGCCACTGGCATAGGCAACGAGCACGAGACTTGCAATGGAATGGGAGATTTTATTCGTACTGGAAGTTTTACAAAACATATTAAAAACAAATTATTATGTAAATCATGTTAGAAATATTGACTGAAAATTTAAGCTTTCAAGAGCTCTCCGGTAATAGGATTTTCAAGAACTATTTTTCCGATTCCGTTTATTTAATTTCTTTAATTCATTCTTCTTCAGATTATCGATGCAATATTAACGTTCCTGATTGAGAAAAGCAGTTATATCGGCTCTCTAAATGGTCGAACAGCAGAGACAGGTCCCCGGCAAATATGTTTTAATTTTTTTTTGGGAGGGGGGAGGAAATTACCCCCAGACCATTAAATAAATTAATATTAATAACGTATTGATGTGCGAGAATTTCAGCAAGTATATTTCATGGATTATCTCTTTACATACGACACCCAACAGGGCGGCAAGATGAAATATACCAAGCATTCTGGGTATCTTCAAACACTTGTCAGTCGGCACCGCAAGTGTCAAAACAGTGCGATGAAAGAGCACGCCCAGTACGGGGAAGGCGGCAGGGAGGGAGATCCGGGCAGCTCGGCGGGCCGCCGCACAAGGACGGCGGAGGCGAGGGCCAGAGGGCGGCCGTGCCTCATCGGAGGCAAGGCAAGCGCAGGCAAGGCGCGGGGCTGTATTTCACGCGACAAAGCAAATAAGCCCTAAACATCTCGCCAACCGACAGCGAGCCGCCGCAGTCGCGGGGGGCGGAGAACGTTCTGCGAGCCGCCGCTGAGCCCTCCGCCGACGGCCTTGGGTGCGCCGCTGTTTGTCGTCGTGTCGCCCCGTGCGACGTGCCACACGTTCTGTTAAGCCTCTGAACTGGGTCATACGAGTCGGCAAAGTACATCGACATGTGACAACTGCACGACCGCTTGTGTGCCTTTCCGTTTACCGATACCAACTTCAGAAAAAGCAAAACTAGGCTTCTACGTTTCAAATTAGTAAATGTAATAAAAAGGCGTGAACATAAAGAACATTGTTGCAGTTGGTCAATTTTTAATACTGAAGTAATCAATAAAACTATTTAAATACACAGTCGATCAAAATAAAATAAAAATGTATGCGTCTATATTAATATTTTCTTTGCACAATATTTTTGCACTTTACATTAGGTAACTGAACTGTTTCGCCATCTGCAATTGAACGCTGCTCGAAAGCGCACCGTCAGTCAAGATATCGTCTTTAAAACAGTATGTACTGATTATTAAGATGTTCATGAACAATTTCATTAAGTTTATACCAAATCATCGTTTCAAAAATGATGAAAGAAGGGACTGCTCTATGCAGAAGTAAAACTGCATTTCAAATAGAAAACAAATTTTTGGAATCTCAAGTGTTTTCGAAATCGGACTAAAAGTAAGATCAGAAAAACTACCACATTACGCGCGTAATGAAGGATTATGCAAGTGATTTTTTACAACTTCAATTTCTTTTTTACTATTAGTTTTCATGAGTACGAATTAAATGTATGGTTCGTACGTGAGTTGTCCAATTCAATATACACACCTACTTCACAGTCGATTCGCAAAAAAAGAAGCTCGCAAGTCAAACCGAATTCCAATAAATTCCTTCATTTCGGGGGAAGGCATACCACCTCCTTCTCAGAGATGACGAGCGGCACCCTGGGAACGGAGGGAGCGCCGTTTCTTGAGGCCCGGCGCTGCCCGTCTGGGAGAGAGCGAGCGAGCGAGAGAACGAGAGCGAGAGTGAAAGAAAGGAGGAGGGAGCGACGGAGGGAGGGACGGAGGGTGGGAGGGATGGACGGAGGGTGGGAGGGAGAGACGGAGGGAGGGAGGAACGGAGGGAGGGAGAGAGGAACGGAGGGTGGGAGGGACGGAGGGAGGGAGGGAGCGGAAGGCAACATGGGCTGCGGGCGGAGCAGCGAGGTGGCTATTCCTGATAGACCGCCCTGGTAAAACCCAAAGCAGAGTGCCCGAGATCACGATGGCTGTGCCCACCAAGACGCACCCCATCGAGTGAGGGAGATGAGCCACACCACTGACGGTGGAGGAAGCGCCTGCACGTTACAACTTTCTTACGCGTAGGAAGAGGAGGAATGGAAATACTTAAAAAAAAAAAGTTTCTAGTTCTCAGCCTTAATCATTTTATCAGCTCTCGTATACTTCGTCTTGTAATCGTCACACACCTCTAGGTTTTCCTGTACTAGGAAGCACATTGTTCCTCGCTTAAGCTGACAGCGGATAAAGTAACGACTAATAAATTTGTGAATTTTTAGGCTTCCGCGGCCAGTCTCAAAATATGCTCTGCGCTGTCCGGCGGCAATGTGCGTTGTCTCAAACTTCCAACGTCTGCAAACTAATCAAAGCACCGACCATTCTGGCGCACTCTATTCCTCAGGGCAACACTACGGGCGAAACGTCAGCAACACGCCCTCCAACGTGGCATCACCCGGTCAGCCGATAAAATTTCCATAAATCATTCTCTCACTGCCAAAAATGACGAATCACTTTACAATCCCTCGCGATTCCACAGTCTGCCGCCGTGTCGCGTCGAGAAAGAAAAACATCGTCGCCGCAAGGCACATGAAGGGCGCAGGCAAGACGTCGAAAGAATCGGCGCGAGCTGCTTCAGGCGGCCAGGTGCGGGGGCGGCGTGGGCGGGTGGGGGCGGCGCGCACGCGCGGGGACGCGCCGCGCCTGCAGAGCGAAGTTCCGCCTCCGCCGGAAGACAGAAGGCGCTACCGCCCCCGAACACTACACACACACACACACATCCACGCACGTACACACACCTACGCAACATGGAAAAATGACTACCGATTTCCGCCATGGTCTAGATCAGAAAACTGCCTTCGTAATAAGGTGTAGCGGCTCCATTTTTGGAATATACCAATTTTGGAAATATTTTCTGCGAAAAACATTTTATGAGCTCCGTCAGAACAGTTTGAAGATTTTTGAAATCCGGTTTGCTTTCTGTATTTCTAGTTGAAAGTTTGAGTTTCTAAGCATTACGAAAATAAGTAACTCATCGGCAATGAAGATGTTTCAACACTAGGACTCGCCGTCAGAAGCAATCAGCGTACCAAGAAGTAATTGCAAACAAACGAGAAGAACCAAAGTCATGATCGTCCGTCAGCTGTAGAATACATTTAACAATACAATACATTGAAGTGGGTTTTTTCGTAGCGCCCCGCCCCTTGTTTGTTTTCGGAGGACTCGGGTATCCCGCATTATTACTGCAAGGTATCACAATTCAGCATAGCTACAACAACGAGGTAACATAACTGCATCGCGTAGCTTTAAAAGAATCCCGAAATGACACAAAAAGTGGTTAATCAGGAAAATCTCTACGATTTGGCATCATCATTCCAATGGAATACACGAGGGATTCAGTGGCAGGTTGACTCCTGACGCACACGACTGTCCGCAAAGTTTGCGCAAAGAATCTTATACGAGTGGAGGCGGCACCGACCTCACCCGACGCTCACTACGACGACGCAACCCATCGGAAGTGTCGGGCAGCGAGAGCATCCTGTCCTCGCCGAGGATGCTCCCCCCAGGAAGTCGAAGGCGCGTCCCCGAAGTGCCCGGAATCACGCCCGGGAGCCTCCGGGCCGCGGGCATTGTGTGCACCGCACCCGCCACGCATTGTGCGCCCTTATCATTGATACAGCGTCGAGGGCAACGTCTGTGAGCGACATCCTGCGACGGACGCGTCGCAGCCGACCGCCACCGTCTCCTCCTCCTCCTTCACAAGACGTAGCGCTTCATTCACAGGCGCCGCCACAGACTCGGTCAATGAACGCGGCGCGGGGCCCCCGGGCTCCCGCCTCTGCCCACCGCACCGCACCGCACCACGCCGCGCTGCGCCTCGCCGGGCTGCCAACCTCCCGCCACTTGATTCCCGCCCGCCGCCGCAGCCGCCGCTCGCTGCCGCCCTTCAAGACCGTGGCCGAGTAGGGCTTCGGACTTCTTTGTCCCCGGGCCCGCGTTCCTTCGTTGCTTTTTTTTCTCGGGGTGGGTGGTTTTGTAGCGCCCCGCCCCTTGTTTGTGTTTTCAGTGGTCTCGGGTATCCCGCACCAAGGGAAGGTTCGAATTTTCGAGCATCTGCGGTACTGCTAATGCCTCTCAGTCCGCTCATTGAAGATTCTGCATGGAAATCGAATTTCAACATTAGATTTTAGTTAATCCCCAAAACTCGTTTTTACGATCACCGATTCTCGTGTACGACTTTCGAGGCATCTCTAATTACTGAAAGTTACCAATTATTTACAATTAAGTTCGTCATGCACATTTCGAGTGTTGAAAGTAACGCAAATGTTGAACGTTTCATGTTAGAGATTTACAACATGATGTTTATCAACTAGGTAAGCTTTAATGATTATACATATAAATGAGAGACAAGTTTTGCTTGATTTTCAGCACCGACTATCCAATCAAAACCCCTCTCTCGTCATTCGAAGCAGGTCTGCGTATAACGGCATCGCTTACTCCCATTTGTTGACATATCGACACGTGTCTCGGATGATGGATACCCCCTCCCTCTCCAAGTAGATTGTACCGGTCAACAGGCTCGCCTGTTGTTTCATCCACGAAGGTCCTGACCTGTTATGCCCCGCGCGGCCGGACGCCTTTGCATGCCAATTCGATCCCGCCTCCTCTCCCTCGAAGTCGCGACTCCGGTCCACTCCCACTCCAACGGAACACGCCGCCGCGCCGCGCCGGCCCGGCCCGGCGCCCACCGCCGATCTGGCGCTTGACGTCAGTTAGGCCCGACCGTATCATGTAGCCGCCCCTCCTCGGCAAACATCCTCGCCGTTATGAGACACCCGCGGAGACGTCAGCAACAGACGATCAAAACACTCGAGGCGGAGCGGCCGAGAGACAAGGGCGGCGGGCGGCCGCAAACTAGATCACGGGCCCTCCTCCATGCAAATGAGGGCGCGGCCACCTTTGTCGAGAGGGCAGCCACCCTTCGCCCCGCCGGGGGTTACAGCCGCCCCTCGCCGCCTCCGCAACCCCCTTCGTCGCGACCCCCTAATGAATTAAAAAGTGCGCAACGAAGCACTCGTCGTGTCGTCTCGTCTCCGCCCCCCCCCCGCCCCGCCGCAGACGCGCTCCGATTTAGTTAATTTCGGAAAATACGGCGGAAAGTCGTATGCCCTCTCCCGGGTAGAGGAAGAGCATGTGGGGGAGGGTGGCCGCGCAGGGTGGGTTTCACGCTGACTAACGAACCTCATTGTCGGCCACCCTCGGCTCCCCGGGACGGTCCTCTCGGGATGAGTTTATCTCGCGTGGACGAAGACAGAGAGGGAGGCGGGAGGGCGGTTTGCGAACGAGCTGCACTGGTCACTTGGTGGCCGCGGAAAGCTCACCTGGGAACCGCCCCGCGACCGCCGCCCTCCTTCCCTTCCTTCCTCCCTCGCCCACCATCTCTCGTCGCCCGCCGACGCGCATAATTCAATTGTGTGCATTCCTCCACTCGGGGGAGACCGGTGTCTCCGCGCAGGAAAACGCCGAGACAATGAGAATTACTTAAAGGAGAAGAATGTTGATCTCCTTTGTCCGATGAACGTGATCCGTATGCCTATTGTGTTCGTGGGAGTGTAGGCGAGGGCCAGAGATAGCGAGTTCTGTCGAATCCCTCCCTCCAGGACTACCTCTCTTCTTAAGGTCACGTATCAGGTTTTCTGCCGGTGGAACAATGAAACAACCTGTCGACTTGACCTCACCGAACTGGACAGGTCATCTCGAACTGCGTTCGCCAATTTTCAACCGTGCGTTGCAGATAACCTGCATTTCAGGTCAGAGATACGAGAAGGGGTGCCTAATAGTAGGTAAACTAAGATCAATAGGGGAGGCCGGAAGGTGAAGAAATTGGGTCGATGTTTGGAACAAGGGTCCGTCCAAAAGCATCGCAGAAGACGAGGGGAATCAATTAACGGAGGTAGCGAAGGACCGGAGAGCGCGAAGGCGGGGTCGTGAGAGGGACGCACAGCCACGCTGCGTGTCCACCCCCGCGTGTACATTCGCGAGCCTACTGGAGCGTTGGGCGCCCTCGCACGGGCTAATTGGCTTCGGTTCAACTGTGCGGGGGCGACATGTGCAGCGGCGACAGCGGTGGTAGTGGCGGCGGCGGCAGCACGTGCTACCGACGGGGGCGGACACCCGCCCCCCCGCAACGGCCGGCCTCCAACCCCCGCGCCGGGTGGATGGCCGCCGCCATGGCCACGGTCACGGCCCACGGCACTTCCGCTATTCTCTCACTTCCACTCGGAGAATACGCACGCTAGTCGCCTTAGAAACTACAGACAGGCGAACACGCCGAGGCGGAAATTCAAAATCGCTATTCATTCTACCAAAGAAAACTAGCATACAATCGTCATTCACGATCTGAGAAGGTTCTATCAGGCTTCCAAGAAATTTTACAAGACAGAATTCTGAAAGGTTGGCGCTGCCTAATAATGATACGCAAAACGCTGTCATTTTGCTGAAACAACGTTACTGCAAGCCGCAGTTCGCTAGGGCTGTAGGGGCCAGAGCTGCCTCGGCTCGAAGGGTCGCGAGTGCGAATCCCGACTCGGGCATGGATGTTTCTGTGAGTTCGAGTAGTCCCTACGTGTTCTTCCTACAGTTTCCCTTCCAGTGGTCGCTATATGACCAAGTTGTCAAAAAGTGACCTAAAAAAATAGCGATTTTTGTAAGTTCGATTTGAAAAAATGTTTTAATATGTATAGATCAGATACGAGTGTTAATATCACATAATTTTCGCCCACAACACGAGAACGTTGCCATTCTCAGGCGACGTTATAAGGTCAAGTTTTTGGAATTGCATGCCGTAGTAAGTCGCGCCTGCTTTGAAACAACAGAGCGGCGCGGCGTCGAGCGGCAGGTGAGCCGGGGCGGGGGCGCCGCGACGTCTGGCGCAGCTACCGCCGCCGCCGCGAGGGGGCGGCAGTCGCAACAGTTGCGCACGTGCCGCGCCGGGGTCAAGCGCTCCTAATCTGACGGGAAGGCGGAAGCACGCCGCGCGCCCACGCCGCCGTCGCCGACCCAGCGCCGCGCCGTCGAGCGAGACGCCGGCTATGCGCTGCGCTAACGGCCTGCAGGGCGACATCGAGCGGGGATGGCGCTGCTAAGCGTAAGGCGGATTTTCTACCCTAAATTCTTGAATGCTTCCAAATCCCTCGCGCAATTATTTTAAGATGATTGGTTACACTGATTGGCGTTCCACACGTCACTGCTACCGCCATCAGTCCCGTTAGAGTTGTGCATGTTTTATTCCAAGACGTGGCGATGTACTGGATGGTGAGATCCGGCGCCGACCTGCTCGTCCGCATGCGGGGAAAAATGTGTGAGAAAAGTTGGAAAAACACAATAAGGAGATAAATCGGATATTTGAATTCTATCGGTTTACTGGGACTATTAGGGACGTACGAAATATTTTTAAAACAATTTGTAAAAAATCAAAATTTTGAATAAATATGGTTGGTCACGTGATTTGTTCAATATATTCTAGCCGTACAAGTTTAAAGAAAGCAATTGCAGGAAAGGTAAGTCACGATTTGACTCAAAATTACTCGGAAAAAAGAAAGAAAAGGAGAAAAAAAAACCTTATTTGAAAATAATTGTACACAAAATAATTTAAAGATCTAAAATTGAAGTCGTGACTGAATTAAAAAGGATTATCTGGTCCTGAGTATTGACGAAGTAGGTCAAGTTCAGAATAGTTGCAGCTTTCGCAATTTTTGAACTTTCTGTTGTTTCAAAAAAAATTCGGACTTTTGCCTGACCTGTAAGTTCCCTTTGTTCTATTCGAGCACACAATTTAAAGAAAAACTGGTAGTATTTTTTTAGAAAATGTTTTTTAAAATATCTTAGGAGCTGGTTACAAAGTACCCTCAAAAATTAAAAATGTCTGAAGTAGTGCAGATAGTCTTGTTCTGGACGGCACAGAACGAGTGACTTCTTCCAAACATAACACTTTTTCGGTATCAAAGACCCTTAAAATGTCTATTTCCATCGAAATTTCGACATTTTTTTGTAGCATTGTACAACTATTTTTATTACGTAATACGACACGAGAAAAGAAAAACGGGAGCAAGAGAACTTCATGGTGACAGCCACTCGAGTGCTCCTGAGTGGCTACGAATTTGGTGACCATATGTCGCCTAGTAGAAACCACAGTTGGCAAGTACCTCCTAATAGAGGTACAAACGGAGCTAATTGTAGGTGTTTATTGCATTAAAAGGTTCTGCTTCAGCGGTCCACAGAAGACTAAGCACCTATTAGCCGCTCAAAGAAACTAAGATATCATTTTCGTAACCCGGTGTGGCACAACTTAAACGGATTCCAAGCGTTACCACGCTCTCAATTTCATGATATTTAAGAATTCTGCTCTACTAAAACGTGTACTCAATCGTATACTGGTTTTCGCAGTAAAAGGTCAAGAATAGTTGGGGGCACAGCGGTCGCCGAGCAGGAAGTTGCTTCATTAGCGTTTGGTTTTAATAAACGAAAGCCTCCGCAGTGAACCACATCCTGTGTGACAAGACCAGCGAACCCCCCGCTTGCCCCGCAAAAAATGACGGGTGGGGCGGCAGTTAACACATGCGCGGCCTTCGTAACGCATGAAATTCGCTCCCCTTGGCAACTGGATACTTCTGGGAAACGTCCAAATCTCAGAAAGGGGTGGGACGGTATGGAGTGAATGGGGAAGTCTCCGTTTCACTTGAAAGTAGTTCTGTCACGATTACACGAGGCGAAAATGCAATCAAAATATACCAAGTAATGTTAATAGTTTTTACAAAAAGTCCGGAGTTTTGAGAGCAGAAAATACTTTATTCACACGCCTTGCTTTGTAAGGGAAGTAAATCAGTTGTCCTGGATCCAACACATTCTAAAACAAAAAAATATCGCTACCAAGTGAACCGAAATACTATCTCAATTAGAATTTGTTAAATTTGCACCGAAACATTATTATGTCCAATTCATTATAAACGAAGTTTTTACAAAGAAATCGGAAAGTAATTAATGGCAACTCAATGCCGAGTTATTTTCTAAAAACTAGTTGATGTACTTTGCGTTGCCTGAGAATTTAAATATTACATTCGTCTAATAAAGAGAAAGAATGAATTCCATGTGTTTCCCTACCCTAGGCTGCCCAGCCCCGCATCACACTGTCCAAAACCACCTTGCCCCTTCTTACCATCCTCATCCCCGCCTCTGCCCACCCCACTATACAGGACTTGCTATGATCACCTAGAGCTAGCTGTAACAAGATGTATTGTTGGATGTTCCCGACAAACCTGGTAATAATTTTAACCAGAAACTTAATTACTCAAAGCGTAATGGTGTGATTGGAATCAATTGAAGGGCTTTTCGGATAAAACAGCATTAGCCCAAAAATCACAATTTATGGAAAATGAGCAAAAACTGTCCATCCTTCTTAGCTCACCAATTTTTCTTTGGGACTTGTACACTAAGGCCGAGTCGATATTAACCTCTGACGCAGAGAAAGTTCCCAATAAAATGTGGAATCATTAACTCCATTTCCTCGATTTTTGATTAATACTGTTTTTTCGAGAAACCCTTCAGTGAAAAAGCACTCAGAAGGAAATGTGATAAGTTTTAACAAATGTTTACCTACTTTGGTGGATTTCCACCACTTTCAAAGTATTCGCCCAAAACTGAAAAGGTGTGAGTTGGATTTTTGACAAATGGTTAGAAGGGAGGGGGGATAGAGAATTTCTTTATGAAAGTTCGTACTGACGATAACTTTTCTCTTGTTCGTGTTCAAAGTTTCATTAAAATCAGAATAAAATTGTAGATTGGACTAAAAAATTGAACACAGAAACCTTAATTTCTCTATAAGAGAAAATAAAAATGTATAACTTACGTTTTGCCCGACAAAAAATCCTTTCAATGGAAATCGCATCGAAATTGGTTCAGCCCTTCCCGAGATGACCCCAGATAAACATACAAATGTATAAACAATTGATTTGTTGTTTTTTTCTATTTAAATAAGTGCATTACAGTAAGAAAAATATCTTTAGAAATCATAGAGACAATCCATTTATATTTATATACATATTCATAAGAGTAAAAGAAAATAATATTTCACTATGTCAAACTATTTCATATTTTAAAGTTTGTTTGTTTCAGATATTTTGAAACAGATTTACAAACAAGCACAGTTTCACTGTCAGATCTAGGGAAACTTGAAATTTACATTCCCCGCACAGTACAAAGGAGACAAATTGGCCATTTAGAAGATATCATCCAAACAGAGAAGTTCAAGGAGGATGTTCACAAAACAAAAAAAGAAATGTAATGTTTAAAAATTTTAGACGACAGAAATTGAGAATGTGTGTGTATGTTGAACAGGTTAGAGGAATCTAAGTGCACACCTGCTCAATAACTATGTTTTCGAATTGAAAGATTCCCGAAAGTGATGTTTTAACACAGCAAGGAGCATTTCGAAGGGGGGGGGGGCGGGAAAGAGGATTTTATATTTTTCAATATTATTC
Source organism: Acheta domesticus (assembly GCA_031308135.1). NCBI lineage: Eukaryota > Metazoa > Arthropoda > Insecta > Orthoptera > Gryllidae > Acheta > Acheta domesticus. The sequence continues at coordinate 83,156,585 of JAHLJT010000631.1, read as the reverse complement.
AGAAGTTGTCAGGAAACAAATAAGCTATTTGAAGAATAATGTAATATCAAACTGCGGAAAAAACATTGAATTATTAAAACAGATTTTTGGTCAATTTCTTTTCCTTCGTTCTTTATTTTCCAGCAACTATTAATGTAGCATGATTGCAGATGCAGCGAGGAAGACCAACGTCAAGGGGGTTTGCGTGAAGCACGATGAAGGAATGGGAACTCTCTTAAATTTATTACAGATGGTTATAAAACAAAAACTTCATTATAAATATGATCTGCAAGTATAATATGCCATTCACATCTCTCAAATTTTTCACAATTACAAAAATCAAATAAAAATAAGTATCTCGTATCACGAGTTTCAACCAATGATATTCGTGTTTTTCATATCCTCCCCTCCAAGTGTATTCTAAAATTCCTTCAAGCATATGTTAAGGAACTTCTGCGATAAATAGCTCAATAGATACAACTGTTAAATTCGAAGATGAATAACTTTTCACGTAAATTTAACCTGCGCGAGGAGGGGGACAAAGCATCGGCTTGCTTTTACGACCAGCATCCTTCTGAATTAGCGCCATTCAGTGGACGAGAACAAACCCTAATCTGCGTTCGAATGGCGAACGCCGTACGCCATCAGCGCTCCGATGCTTCAGCCCCGTCGTCCCTCACAATCGCGACACGCCAGAGGCCGCCAGAATGCGCCACCATATGGTGCGGAGTCACGTCCAACCCCTGGATCTCGAGGGGACGCCGCCTCGAAACCCCGGGGCCCCGCCCTCTTCGATCCCCTTCCCCCGCCCCATGGCCGTCACTACGCTGCGAGGGGGCGCGATGATGACCCATTGAATGTGCGGCGCGGTCTGCTCCTGCCAGCTGCAACCGAAGCACCACAGGACCGGGCGCATCTGCAAGTTTCCACACCCCGCGTGAGTCATGCACCAGTACGACCCGGCAACAATGAATTCTCAACACCTGCGAAACCGACGGGGTGGTGTTTTCTATTGCCCACATCCAGTGTCGTTTTTCATGGAAAAGGTATCAAGTAGACTAAAATTCTAACAATAACAGTGGTTTATACAAGTAAAACGAAACTAAGGGGAAGATATTATTCGAACAGAATGTAAGTAACAAGTAAAATATAAGTAAATGATTCGTATAAAGTATAAGTAACAAATATAAGTAATATACGTAACTTTTAACATGAAAAAAAGGGAAAGGTACAAGGAAGGAGAAAGGAAGAGTCCTACATACTACCAATAAATACAATGCTTAAGCCCAGAATATATTTCAGAAACACATTTACCAGAAGAAATTTGCGAGAACGATTATTTGAACACATACGTAGAGTGCTACCATATACGAGTACATTACACCAGAGACACACGCCAAAAATAATGGCACTGAACGAATTTCGTTTTTAAGGTACATTTACATGATTTATGGAACATTTCTACTTGAATTTATTTTGTGTGACAGCTAAATGCGAGCAGCCACAAAATGTTCCATCAGCCACGCCCCCTTCGATATTTTATCCCCCACCAGAGCCTCCATCAGGGTGCGATGACGAACCTATTCAAACGCACGCCGGCAAGGGCGTTTCGTGGGCCAGCTGTCCCCTTCACACGCCCTGCACGTCAGAACACGTCGCCCCTGCAAGCACGCGCTCGCCTCCGACAAAAGGCGGCTAGCAAAGCTCTCGCGTTTCCCACCATTACTGGGATTGCCGACTTCAATCATATCTGTTTAGGAATGAGCAATCAAGATATAACCACAATGCGGTTTCAGACTTCCACTTTTGGTCGATTAACACTGAAGTACACAATCATTTCAGTGTTTCAAAACTAGTAAACCTCCAGCAATCTAGCGTTATTCCGGACGAATTGTGACCGATTTAACATTTAAGTTGTGGCATCTGATAGGGACGACTGAGCATCGGGAAAAAAAAATCACAAATGAAATAGAATTTTAATATCCTTTCCATTTGAAGTCTACATAAAACTAGTTTCCGAAAGTGTAAACCATTTAGTACCTAATTTTTGACGTAAAAATGTACACACTGGGAGATACGACCGCCAGGCCTGACTGCAGTGAGTTAAGTCTCATAATTAGGAAGCTATCAGAAGCCAAAGTCGCTGAAATGGCCTTAATCACTCCAACCGAAATCGTCTTAATACACTTGTTGAGCGATTGATTTTTTAAAATCAGAAATGGCGATCAAAGAAGTTTCATTAAGTTCTTAGATGCAGGTTGCTGCATGAATTGAATTACAGGCAGTGCTTTCATTCTCAATACGGCGATAGTGCGGTGACATTTTCAACGACCATCCTCAGACCATACGTAACCCAATTATCCACAACAGACATTTGCTCCTTATAGCCCGTCGGCTGATTCCCTGCAGATAATATTGTCTCCCGAGCGCTCGCCTCCGCCCGGCTTCTGCTAGCGCACTGAAGGGCGCTCTTTAAAGCCGCATTAATTGCCGACGATAACGGGCAGTAGGGCGTAGTGCGGGGCCAGGTGGGGGTGGCGCGGCGGGCACGAGGGCTGCGAGCGGGCGAGTAAGGAGGAGGGGGGGGGGGGCGCCGCGGCACTGCACCACAGCATATGGCGACCCCCCGCGCCGCCCCCACCCCCGTTCTGAATGGCCGCCCCCGGCCCGTCGAACGCGGCACGTGCCCCCTCGCCAGTATGTGCAGGCAGCCGGCGACGCCCCACCCCACCCCCTCCCGCAGCCGCCGCGCCGGCTTCACGCGTCGCCGGCTCCGCGGCGAGGACGGTGGCGGCGGCGGCGACGGAGGCGTTGGCAGCCTAGACGCCGGTGGGAGGGGCTCAAGGGGGTTTGTTATAAAACGCAGAGGGAACGGCGGGGCCTTTGAGGAGAGGGAGACAAGAGCAGAGGCGGTACTGGAGTTCGATTCCGCGGGACGGACAAAAGGGGGTCAATGAATAGTAGACAAAAGAGATTAGACTATTACTAGAAGAGTGGTAATTGAACTACTACTTCGTACTAGCATGCATGATTGCTTTTAAAACTCTATGAGTACGAGACAAGGAATAACAGACAGTATAAACAAATCAGGAATGAAAGAAAGCAGTTGCAGAGAGAGGAGAGAGAGAGGAGAGAGAGAGAGAGAGAGAGAGAGAGAGAGAGAGAGAGAGAGAGAGATAGTTGAGATTGTGAAGGTTAATAAAAGTCTGCAACGTTCCATAAAACAGTGAGGAGAGGTATTCACCAGGGACTTCTTAGGATACATACGTCCCCAAGAGTCAAATTCATTAGTCACAACAGACAAACTTCAAGACATTCGATTCGACTTCTTAACGGATAGAGTTCTCTCCAAAGAGTCAAAAAAAGAAAGAAAAAATGAGGGCAGTAGAGTCGAACTCAGCAGGAGGGCGCGACGAGTGTCACCCCCGCCCGAGGCCACGGCAGGATGATCAAGTGCCCTCGGGCACATGTCCCGCGCCGAAGCCATTCATCCGGTCTCGCCCCGAACAGAGCGATGAGGAGAGCCGGGGCGGGGGGAGCTCGGAGCGGCGACTACAAAAGCCGGCGGAGGAGTAGCGACCGCGCTGCAGCCTGCCGCTGCCGAGGGATTTTCGGGCGGATTACACGCGCGGCCGACGCCGCGGGGCTGCCCTCCGCGGGCGAACGGGGTCGTCAGCTTGCGCAAACGGAAACGGCGCAGGAATCCGCGCGTCAACGGAATTCGAGCGCTTTGCGCGACCAGCGCTCCGGCGATAGCAAGGCGCGGCGTTGTCGCTATCTGTGATACCGCACCGTGCGCGGGTTATCAGAAACGCGGAACTCGAGAAACACCTGCGTTTTTCAACGGGCAAAGCGAACAGTGAAACCCATGCAGTGTGTGACAAGTTTGCACTAACAATTAATGCGGGTTGTGGAACACCGTCAAAAGACAACTATACAACATAGGATGGGAGATGCTCCTCACTCTTTAACTACCTCCCATCGAACTAAAATAGACGAATGCTGCAGATGCAGTCCATTATTTGTCTTGATGTCCTTAATGCAGAGCGATTCATAAGACAAAACCATCCACATTCATTTTTTTGGAACTAGGGATTTTTTATATCTCGATATGCTCACAAATTATGAAGATTATACCTTGAGATTAGTGTATCTTTTTGTTATTAAGGACATTCTTAAACATTTCAAAATCACGTGGTCTCTCCCTCTCTATCAATACTTCCGTCGGCATGAAAAGATGCCGAATTTGAAGACCCTAATACCAAAAAAAGGAGATACGTCCTTCGCTTTGAACAGGAATAAACAATACCTTCTCTGCTCGGATTCACAGTTGGGGGTGTCTGGGCCTCCGCCTAATCGTCTAATTACCCGCGAACCCGTCACAAAGCGTATGGAAATCGGCCGCGAGACGTACGGGGGCCCGTGCCGCGCGGCGCAGCTGCTCCCGTCCCCTGCGCCGCCCCAAGAAAATATTGCATAACATCTCGATACCTTTCTTTTCCCCAAAGGACCCGGGCGCGCACATGCCCCGAACGGACCACGACGACGTCGGGGAAGACGAAGGGGGGCACTGAATGGGGATCGAGGAGCAGGAGGATGAGGGGCAGATCGGAAACGGGAAGGCGCAGGAGCCCGGGGGCCGGAACAGCGGCCGATCCGGGCGCCCCCTCGGCCGGGGGTAGCCCCGGAGCGGGAGACGAGGTGGTGGAGGTGGAGGCAGTCCCGCAATGCGGCAACGAAGGAGGCCAAGACGGCGCAGAGCCGTGCGACAGCGACGGTAATAATTGGTGATAATTGCGAAGTGACACACTCTTCTAACATCTGCAAGAAAGCGGCAGCTGTTTACACACACACGTGCAACGTTAAAACGTGCGAAAAAAAAAATTCCTGATTTGCAAGTACGTTGCAACGCAAAGATATTTGCAAGGGGGAGTGGTCCTTGAATAGAGTCGTCCGTACGCAAAGAGAACACAAAACTTGCATCAAACAAGAACTATTTGTACGCGACAATTTAAACAAATGATATCGGCAGAGATATCTCAGATGATATTGGCAAGCTCGGACACTGCAACTCCTATCACAGGAATGACTCGCAAAGGTCTGCGTCAAACTGCGTCGTACGACCACAGAACAGCAAATGACATTCCAAGAGCGAGCGCAAGTATGATCAGATTAAAATATGTTAGTGATTGACAGTCGCAAATGGAAGGGAACGACGTTGACAGGTTGCGTACCACTGAGCACATGTCCCCGGAACGCAAAATAGACAATTGACATACATATTAAAGTAACAAAATCGTACACTCATACTCAATAAAGCAACTTCTGAAGCACAAATGTCAATCACCAATTTATTTTAATCGGACCATAGTGATGGTAGAACAGCAACGAGGTGGAGGTGCTGGCTCCAGCAAGAAGAGGTGACGTGGCGATGGGGGTAGGGTACCCCGTCACCCAACGGCCTTCCCCCCCCTCACCATCACCACCTTTCACGCGTGTCTCGTGCGCGCAGACCGCCACCTGCGCGCGCCCCGCCCCTCCCGGGCTCACCCCCCCCCTTCGCGCCGCGGCGGCGCACAGGTAAGCGGCGCCATTGTGATCGCGGGCGCGGTGTCGCGCCAGTCGCCGCCGCCGCCGGCCGTTGACGAGTTTCCGTTTCCGACAAAAACCGCACCGGGCCTGGCCGGGCCCGCGCGCGGATGGCGGAGGATGAGACGTACGATACGCGTTCCCGAGGGGGAACGGGGAGGGGCATTGGCCACTCGAATTTGGGAGAAAGGAAACGCGATTCTAAAGGAAGAGGCCTGTCCTCCGAAATTTATAAGCCAGCAGGTGATGTAGTTGGCGCAGTGCAGATGTCCACAACCTCAGAATGAACTAGAGGTTTATTTTACGACTCTCCGACTAATGATGCGACATCGATAACAAAACATCGAAGTTCAAAATTAAAACATATTCAGAACACTTCGAGCAAAAACCATCAACGTTTTAAACCTCTAACATTCAATTCGTACGCGACAAAATTTAATTTGACACTGGCCATATTTTTTAATTTACAATTAAAGAGTTATTCGACGTCAAAATATAACAATGTAATAATTGATGATAGAAGCAAGCCTGAGAGCCCAGTCACCTCGAAGGATCTCAGTTCGCCGAAAAAGGGGACGGAGGAGAAAGGGCGAGAAGCTGTGCCCACGGCGCATGCACTGACCAGCACCCATGTGTGAAATAAAAGGAAGCCTTGCTAGGGCATCGTAGTCATCTCGGGAGAGAGGTAGTCTGCTCGATGAAGGTGGTACAGACTGCGTTCCTTCGGTGCAAACACAAACCGACCTGGTACCATCAGTTATTTCATACGTTCACTTTTACAAAATTGTAATTACAGAATTTTTCATTCACAAAGAAAACATCCTAAAGGTAAAAATATCGAGATCGACGTCAGCGTAAGATCAGTAAGTCATTCCGTGCAAGTAAAAACCGGTGATCCCTCCCTCAAAAGAATCCAAGGGTATGTGCTAATACAACATAGCTAGTCAGACCTGCGATTTTCCCATTATGACAAAAAAGACACGCAAACAAATACTATGTACTAGACGCTCACAATGGTAAGAATTTTCAATATCACTTTTCCGATTTTGAATACGCATCATGTTGAAAAGGAAGAAATGTACTGTTATGTACGACTTATATTCAGTTTCAATAAAACGCAAAAACATTTATAGTCCCTCAGAGTAATTTCATTGTTTTCATTCTCACAAAAGAATCCGTTTCCATACAATCTATTGTAGAGCACAACGAGCTCTGTCCAAATGAGCTCCGGGAACAGAGAATCTGATATCTTTAGAGAAAAATTCCCAACATGCCCACGATTCAGCAGTATTGACAGCTTCTGTAAAAATTGTTGGTTACCTTTTGTCATCCATGTTTGAAGTCGAATTCGAAACCAACGGGAAAGCAATATTTTCCTGCAAACAAGCTCTAAGACACAACTTGTACGCAAAACCAGTCCTCAGAGTGCTGACCCTTTTGCCACTCGTTTCAGGACTTTTGTATTAATGTACATCAACTACGTAAGGCACCTGCCTCATTCTCTCCGTACTACGCCTGATACCCTTTTGTAACATCACTGCATTAAATACACAAGAAGTGACAGCAGTTAATCTGAGCTCCAGTATTTTAAGATTTCTTTAACCAGTAGTGGAACAGGAAAAGTCTTTTCTCCCTGAACAGAAACATATTTTGCTGAACCTACGCTTTAAAATATTTTTCGTCAAATAATAATACTTGGCTTTATTATTTAACTGAGTGTCCACACGAAAGAGAGAGTTCTCATCGCTGAGAACACAAATTCATCAGGCGCAATTTTGTTATCAACATCATTTTTCCGCCAAAGGTAGATCACTCTCACATTACGAGCGGGCTGGAAAGCAGGAAACTGTTCCGATGAATATATGGAAACGCCACGCCCCAAGTTCCTCCCCCACCCCTCACACTACGCACAAATTCGCACACGCGGACAGCGCAACGAACCTTTCCGTAGTTCGACCCCCCTCCCCCTCATTTACACCCGTTGCACTCCGGCGGCGTGGCCCCTCGACCTATAAATTCGCGCGTTATCATCCCCTTCCCCGCGGGGCGTTCGATGCTAACGACCGCGAGCCTTCCTAGCGCCCCGAGTGTAAATTCCCCGGCCTGCCAGGACACGACGGCCGCATCGCAGTCAGCAGAGAAGGTCCCTTTCAAACGGGAGGAACAGAACGGCAGGCGGCGCGGCGCGGCGCGGCGCCGGGGCAGGTAGCCGAGCCGAGGGGCGTCGGAATTAGCAAAGGAATTATCCGCTGCACTGTCTCCGTCTCCGGGCGGAAGAGGCGTGGAGGCAGCGGCAGCGGATGCAAATGTGCGCGCCCATTACCATGGCGGGCGGAAATCTTCTATCCGCCCCACCGGCAGAGGCACGCCCTTCTTGGTCTTCTTCACAGGAGCTTGGACGCCTCGCGGCAACCGACGCGACTTCGAGGCGGCGACGGGGCTGAGACTTGAGATCTCTGATTTACTCATAAATACACGGTAATGAATTGCAGAGTATTGTCGACAAAAAATGGACACATAATTCACAACTGCTAAAAACATTTTCTCGAAAATACGTGGACGTTAGTGAGAAACCGTGTACGCTATACAATGAAAAGGATAATTCATGTTCAGTATGAATTATTCAAACGAGCAACTAAAATGCATAAATCAATTCTCATTACTAACTACATCACTAATGTAAACTGCATTCTATCATATTATTATTATTATTATTAATTATTATTATTATTATTATTATTATTATTAATAATAATAATAATGAGGAAGAAGAAGAAGAAATTCCGAATCTACTTCATTTGCCGTTTAAAATAACATTAGATTGACTTGGACTGATTTGAAGGCGAGGAAAAATGGAGATGTACTCTCCAAGAATGTACATGAATAATTTACACGTTAAATAGTATTGCCAATTTTTGCGATTATCACGACACTATCACACAAATAAAACGGCACCAAAAAACATAGAATTGCCAATTGATCAATTAACTGAAGATTTCACCTACTTTTTGCACATAAACTGAGTACTTAGAGGACCCTTGAACTAATAGCAACAGTCACCGCAGAGTAGTTTCTACAAAGAACTTTCGCGCGAAATGACAAGACTCTGACAAACGTAACTTAAAAACGTACACTCCAAACCTAATCCCCAAAGGCACGCAAAATGTTTCGTGTTTTCTCTCAATAGCAGCGGACCAGTCGGTAATTACAGGCCGCCCGCTGCAGCCTCCGACGGGGGCAGGTCGGTTGGATCACAGTCGGGGGCTTGCGTGCGCCGTTCAGGAATTCGGCGGTCAGGAGCCACTGAGCAGCCCTCGTCGCCTCGCTTCAGCTCCTGGCCGTGCCACACCGCACACGCACGCACCCTACGGGACAGACCCACCGCCAGCCGCCCAACGACCAACGGAGCGGCGACTTCGCTCCATGCTAACGCACCCAGCCGCTACCAGATGGGGCTGACGGCGACGGCCCCAGCGGAGACGACGGAAATTACTCTTAGGAATACCCAGGCAGAGTGGAACCCCCTCGTAAACAATTATTATCCTACGTAACACAAGTATGTCTAGAATATTCAAAAATTGAAGTTCGCTGAATACACTGATTCATAATATTCAATTATTGAAACGCAAAAAGTTTTTGAACGAACCAAATTAACTAACAGAAAATCGAGATTTTCTCACGATTTCCCATTCTCTAATCGCACAAAAAAACGACGCAAAATACTTTTAAATATTATTGCAGTATTTGGCCATTAATATTGTTTACGAAGGCAAAACATGAGAACTGAAAGCATGCGGACAAGTACAGTTCTTCAAAAGAAGGGAAATTAGTGGGGAGATGGGCGAAGGGCAACGGATAGGACGCATGTTGAAGTGAAAAATAATCTGTCCAAGCATTACAACTTAATTCAAATCTTCAAGCATTACGACTTAATTACTCCCCCATTTCTCCCCAAAAACTACATGCAAGCACACGGGGTTCATACACGGATAAACATGTCGCAGTTTGCATTTAATATGTTTGAAGGAAAACATTTGACTTACAAACTCATGTTCAGCTATACCTGTATGAGTGGTCAAAAGCTCGTTTTACACATCACATCAATCAGTTCTCGTAAAATTCATCATATGCAAAAATGTTTCCACAAACTACTCCTAGAAATCATGTTACTCTTGTAAATCATTTTACATGGCCATAATTTGCAGTATGCCACGAAACTGATAAACTGATGGGTGCAATATTTTGAGAATAAAATGAAAAAAATGGGCGTAGAAGAAAGAAATAGAATTGCAATAAGTGCAAAGATGGGAAGAAGGAATACGATATGATAGAGTTATATGATAAGTTAGTTCAACAATCGACTGTTCACTAGCTGAGCGCTAAATCTTAATTTTGCATTTCGTGAGGACAGGTAAATAGTATATGTACTTCACTTAACAAGAGGTGCAATCTGCATGCAACATTCGTTAACGAAATTTTGTTCTTGTGTTTTATAAGGGCAGTCAATATGCTGCAATTACAATATTGCAATCACTTGTAATTGGACCGATATGAAATAACCATAAGATAATAGTCGAACTAATGCAGCTTACTTCAGCAGGTGCTTCATTACGTGAATGTATGACGGTGTGAATTTACGACGCACCGAAATTGAGCAAGTTATAATTTAGAAGAATTGAAATTTCACTAAAAGCAAAACGTAGTTAATTGCAAAACTACAGCGCATTCACTTTGGACATAAATCCAAACTACTTACAATCCACAGATGCAATGATACTAATTTAAATCATTCTGCTCCAGACGATCACTGTACAGAAACCTGATCATTGTCACTTGAATACGTGCAACATGTGCAGTAATGTTATTAGAAGAATTAGTATATTTGACACATCAAGCACTGCGGGTTAACAAGATCAAAAACTCAATATAAACCATACGGTGTTCACAGAAATTAACATGACGTCGCAGGAACATTAAGAATTTTCATGAAAATATTTGACTAACAAAGCGATGTTCCAAAACAGGGATGAAACATTCTGCATCAGAGTTAAAAAGCTCATTTTAAACATCACATTAATCAGTAATGTTAAGCGTCATCATATGCAGGAATGTTTACACTGATTTATTCAGAGAAGTGACTAACTTTCCATGGCAATCAGATTAATGTGTTGTTTAACTACATAATTAAAAATGTTGACGTAAATTGATAATATAATTAAGGGAAAAATCTTGGTAATGAGAGAAAGAAGATTGAAATAATTATTAGGATAGGATCAACACGGGATTCGAAATGGTGCATGCAACATTCATTTATGAAATTCTGCTGTTTATTTTATAGCGCAGGACATTGCGATGCTATTACAATCTTACATCTAATTGCAATGGGACCGGATATGAAATAATCAGAAGACATTAAAATAATGTAGCTCACTAGATCTGTTTTTCATTGACATGAATTTATGTGGTTCCACAGTCAAGTTATAATTTATAGGACTCAAAGTTTTTCTGAAAGTAAACTTCGTTAATTGTACAAGTGCAATTACTTTACTTTGTTACATACATCTCTATTATGTTCAACCCAATACATATGTACAAATATGGCACTAAATTAAAAATCATGCTGTACCATCACGGTCAAAAAGCTACACATAACCTCTCAGCAACATACGATGACACACCCCACAAACTCGATGCAAGCATACGGTGTTCACATAAGGATAAACATTACGTCGCAGAGCAATCACAAAGTTTTGATGAACACATTTGACGTAGAAAGCATGTTTTGGAATGGAACATTCTGCATCAGTGTTAAAAAGCTCGTTTTAACCATCACATTAATCAGTGATGTTAAGTGTCATCATATGCAGAAATGTTTACGCTGAATTATTCTGGGAAGTAACATACTTTCAAGTGAACTTTTTGAAGTTTATCCCATGTATTTGACAGAATATTAAGATAAAAAGTATTCAGTAAATAAGAAAGCAAAAAAGTCGCGATAGAAAGGACAGATGTAGAAAATTAAAGTGCAAGGATTGGAACAAGGTACAATACGGGATTCGTGAATAAAGAGAACTACAAAATAACGTTTCACAAGCCCAGCGATATACTCCAGTCTGCATTTGGGACGAAGAGGGCGGTAAATATACCAAACACAAACACTGTATACTATTTCAGAACTAGTATTATCACCATCATTCGGCCTTTGGCATCTGTCAAGGAATTCCCCAACTGCCTACAACCGTGTTGTCAAGGTCGATGCCACGCGCCACGAGTGCCATGACGAAATCGCCCCTCCACCAGACAACGCCATCGCAATTGTAAAACGGCGGGGGTTACTAATAGTTCCCTTTCCCGACGCTAGTTGCGCAGAAAAGCTCGTGTCATGCTACGGTGCCACGACGCGTGCCACTGCCTCCAGCAGAAGACCTTGACACCCCTGATCTAGTGCATGCAACAGTGCCAGGCCGAAAGTGGAAGTGAGTGCCACTGGAGCGTGGGAGCCGGCGAGCGCTCCTCCCAGGGCGCACGAGGGCCCTTTGGTGTTGGCCGGCGCCAGGCACCCACCGCCAGAGCACCTCCCGCATTCCTCCCACCCCTCCTCGCCGCCATTAATCTCTCGGGAGGGCCCCGCGCCGGCGCGGGCCGCGGGCGGAGGGCACGGGGTGGCACTTCTTCCGAGAACCGCCCTCGCTCCTCCGATGCCCCTCGCCGCCGCCAGAGCACGCTAATGGGGCTAATCGCCGACGCACGATCGGGAGAGCCATCCGCAGATAAAAGGGACAAACCCGATCGCCAAGCCAGGGCGTTGGAGTGAAGAGGCACTCGAGTTCGGAGGGGGCGAAAGCGAAGAAAAATCTAGGGTTTTCGGTTTTGGAGAGGCAGTGCTTGAATTTCAAACCAGGGGCAAGGAAAGAAGGTCATAACGCATGTGACAGAGCACAGATGAGTTCACACAGCAAGTATGGCGAGATAATAAAAATTGAGAGTGTAATTAAAAATATACTATCGAAATACAACAGGAAATCGTACACCCATATTCAAATACAAAGGAATGCAAATGAAGCTCGTTCAGAAACTACAAAGAACACTTACGGCAAACTAACCTATGCCATTTTAGTCGAACCAGTGTGTCAACACTTACTCAATATGTCACGTGGATTTGTGGGAAGAAAACGAAGTTCCTAGTTCCAACAATTTTGTCACAAGTTCATCACATGAAAAAAAAATATTTTAAATATTGCGCACAGTATTACTAGAAATACTCTATAAGAAGTTAAATCTCCAAAAATGAAATTGGAGTGAGTGTAATTTCAACAAAACGTTTTATAATGTCATGTTATTTACATGATATACATAAAACGCTTTTAGTTAGCTGAAGTTCCTCATGTTGCTCGGACATTTATTTAACAAAGTCGGCTGTTAGAGTCGCAAAGGAATCTTATCTACAATGTACCTCTCCCTGACCGTACCCAGCCCCATCCCATCCGCACAGCTCCACCCTGGCTTACCTCAACCGGCTCTGCTGTGACCAACGTTATCACCATTATTAAGTGCAGTAATAGTGAACTGTCACACTGGTGCCTACTTGCACCAGTAACAATTTACACCTTCAATTACTTCTACTCTAATTGCGCTATCACAATTCATGGAATAGGTTTAACGGGCTTATGTTTTATGTCAAACTGAACGGAAGCACACTAAAATTTTACTTTGAAAGATAGGAAAGGGAGGAGTGTTATTTATTTTACGGACTCTCAAAAACAGAAACTTTTCTCTAGTTTTATAGGTCGAGTATATCAGCAATTTCTGAATAAAATTTGATTTGCATTAAAATTATTTTTCTTCATGAAATAGCATGGGAAAAGAAACCAAAACTATGCCCGACAAAATACTAATAATTTTTGATGAAACTCCACCCTCGACTTGGTATATTTTGTCAGGCACAACTTACGATGTTTTTTTTTTAGATAATCTTCTGTTGAATAAAGAAGAATGCTAATTTATATACATATCTACATATCTACATTTAATTATATACATATTTACATTTATATACATACTATATACGTATCTGCATTTAATTATAGATAATGAAATGTTGAACGTTACCTCCAAAACGAGAGAAATGGCACAGACTTCATGAAATTTCGTAAACTTTCAATATACATGCTCCTTCTGTTTTTCACTCATCGGGAAAACGCTGAGCAAATCTACAAATGTTGATTGGAAAGCCAATGCAACTTTCTTTTAAGGGCAGGGCAGGGTGTGGGCGAAGAGCAAGGGTTGGGACGGGGAACGACAGGTCTAGGCTAACGGCAAAGCGCGGCTATATTAGAGATGTACTTCATTCCTTTTCCTAATATCTTGTGATTATTTCATGACTACGCGGGTACTTTTCTCTTACAATCTCAAGTTTAGTGCTCAATCAAATGCAAAGAATTCAGGAGTTATGTAACATAGGAGTCCAAACATAAGACTCATACGAAGAGTGTTCCCCTATTTATAAATGTCTGGAAGAGACGGGAGCGTAAACAAATTCATGTACCCAGTATCAGAATAAGTGCAGAAGATAAGATGAAGCTTAGCTCCAAATGTGCCATCTTATCTACAGAGTTAAAACCAATAGTGTATTGTATAAAGAAACGATTTATTTACTTATGCTTCCAGAAAAACTATTAATAGGCGCGTTGAGGATAAAACTGAGAATAGAGAAACTAGCAAAATAGGTCAACAAGAGTAAGCGACGTACAGGTGGAATTAGTTCATCAATATCATTCGAATTCCCAGCCATGTTCTGATTTCGACAAGAGCATACCAGCAATCCACATTTTCCTATTTGTTACTGAAAATCCCAATCTTAAATGACCTATTGTGTCCACTTCCCTTGCTATCCTGAGTCTCCGTATTTCTACTTTTTATTCCTATTCTGCAGTGCAAGGAGAAGAAGAATTGGAATCATAGTTTGGAGTTTTTTCGGAGAGCGTGTCTTTAAGGTTTTATTGAACTGCAACTGAACACCCCTCAGGATTAAGACTTCTTTGACATTAAAATTTAGATTCTTTCTCAATTTTATATCTTTGAAAAACGGCATGCAAAATGATCTTTGAAAAAGAAGGGTAGTTGTGGAAAGGAAAAGTTTCGGTATGCCGCGCATTCCCACTCATTTTCCTTGTTCGCGAGTATTCAAATCGATTTCCTACAAGGAAATTAAACGCAGTACACCTCCGTCACTAAACCACTTCTGTTAGGAATACGACCCTTATCAGAGATACGATTTCAGAACAATTCCAATTCCAGCGACTTCCGTTCAAGAGAACGAGGGGGCGCAGATGCACACCGAGAGCGAAAGGACGCGCTCATACCTCATCTAAAGCGATCTACAGGTCCCCACAAATCCTCTTTTAAGCTCCACCTGCGAAGAGACCTTCGCGCGGCAGCCTCCGACCCAAGGAGCACGGGCAGGGCGGAGCAGGCGGAGCGGAGCGGAGCGGAGCGGAGCGGAGCGCGCGCCGCGGGGACCGGAAGCCGGGACGCGCACCGGCCTTGGAGGCACTTGCCGCCACCGCCGCGGGGCCGGGGGCGCCACGTCTTCCTGCCTGCAGCGGGCCCACAAAGGGCGCCGGATGCGGCCGCGTCTGAGGCGGGTGGGCGGCAGGGCGGGCAGGCGGGAGGCGGGGGCGGCTGGCCTACTTGATCCCTCAGCGGGCGGACGGGACGCCCAGGGGAGCAGCGATGGCGGGGGCGCGGGTGGCGGCGGTGAGCCCGGTCCTCACCGCCCCCGCCAGAGAAGCCCTGGAAGCACCGACGCCGCTTCGGCAGGCAAGCCCTTGACCCTCAGGCTGCCCTACCACCCTACTCTCTACGCAGAGACAAGCCCTCCACTATCTCAAGTATTTACTTCCTTGAATTGTTCCATTCGTAGTACTACATACTGTAGTTTCCGCAAGATGTGAAATCCGCAAGGCGTAACACTACATCTCCAGTTTTCCTGTTCATGCACCATCTGGCACAACCAGAATAGTTTTGTGCTGGGAAATTTAAGAAACGAAAGTAGAGTCCTGTTTTGTCACCCGAGCTACGTTCCCATATACCACCAAGTCAAAAGCCACGCTAAAATACCGGAATGGTTGGCGCCAAGTATCAATGGAGAAAGCCGCACCCGATAGGGTGAATTATCGGAGCGCCTGCAATAACAGCAGCTGTGGCGTATCTTATCACGCGGGTTCGCGCCATAGGAGAAAAGAACCTGCCACGCGGGCGAGAGGGTGGCGGTGAAGGAGGGTGGAGAAGGTGGAGGGGGAGAGGGCGGGGCGGGCTTGTCGGCATTGCGACATTCGCGGGCGGGGAGCGCGAAAGGCGCGTCGCGACGCAGCGACGAGGGAGCGCCGTGGGAAGCGGGCGGCTGCGAGGAGCGTGGAGGGCAGCGCCGCAGCCGCCGACAGCTCCGCTGTACCCTCCGCGCGTGTGATACGCACGCACGCGCCCACGCGCTTATCGGCGCCGTTTGATACCAAGGACGGCGCGGCCGTTGGGAAAAGCTGCGCGAACACTCCCGAGCGGCGGAGACGTGGCGGTATCAGCTGTCCCCCCTCCCCATCCCCCCTTTTCGCGGAAAGAAGCGAAATTCAAACCAAGCGCTGCACTGGCACGCGGAAACGTGACACTATTCTGAAGACGCACCCACGTTCTTTCCAGAGGAATGTTGCTATTATTAATATATACAATGAATACATTTGGCGTCAAGTACTTATCTATTTCTATTTAATTTTCCTCGAGAACATACAAGGATCACGATTTTACTCTTTACCGATTCCTTAAAAATTCCAGCTTTTTATACGAATCACACAGTTGTTTGACTGTTTCCGTACAAGAAGTCATAGCATCGGTAAAATTATAAAATAAAACTGCGTAAATATTTATTTAAAATAAAGAATAACAGTAACTCAGCTCGGCTTCACAATTTAGTTTTCGTGGACCATTGAATACCTGAAAGGGTGTACTGAATAGAACATTACTATGGCTGATTTTCAATATGGAGTGTGAAATGTTTGATAAACTTGTAATTAGCAATTACTCAGTTAATTTTAAATCGAACTACATAAAATGAGACACTGAGTTTACGTTCCACAGGAAATGTCCATTTTGTATGCATGGTCTTAACGCTAATATATTTTGCCACAGGAAATATGTCAATTTGTTTGCTACCTAATCGCGCACTTTCACGAAATGAGAAAAATACACGTACTTTTGTACAATTTGCTCGTGGCAAATGAAACTACTCTAACGCTTTTCGATGCAACCGGAGTCAATTTGGCACGCATTCCTCTTTAATCGAGGGGCACGAATACTACACCTGTACTACATTCTCCCATGGGCACATTACACGGGAAGAACAATGGACAATAGTACGGTACACCAATTCGACGTAGTCTGAGCATTGTTACTGAGGACAAAAGTATCCCGGCTGCATACCTCGCTCGCATAACTTCTAAATAGCACTGACGAGCGTGGGACATAGGTTGTTCCAAATCATATACTGCAAGGTCATTGCTTAACTTCTATGTGTGCAACTTGAAATATGTCTGGGAGGTACCCTGCACGAGAACACCAGATGTGCCTGCAAACATTTCATAAAAGTTCTCATGACGAGGCGCATGAATCCAACGAACTCTACTCGCTCTTTTCAAACAATCAAGAAACCCTGGACGCAATTCCTTAAATTTAGAGATCATTACTTGCCTTTTTATATAAGAACGTAACATTTTCTTTGGCATTGCAAAATGAACGTTTACAGCAGAGTAACTCATCGAACACACAAGTAAGAAACTGCGATTACTTTTCATTGAAACAAAATTATATAGTACTGTTAACTAAAATTTAAAAAAAATTTAAAAATGCAATTCTTGTAAATATTACGTTTCCCTTCATTGTAGTTCAGGAATAGTACACACACACACATCGCGGTGACACATTCTAATGCCAGCAATATGTTATTTATTGTCAATAAGGTCATAAATTTAATTTAAAAATAGTCTGAACAAACCAGCGAATTTAATCGACTATTTTTTTAAAGAAAAAAGAAGCGACGTAATACAACGTGAAAGAACGGGAAAGTGTAATAAACGAAAAAAATGAATTTGCTCTCATACTAAACTGTCCGTCCCGCATTCCGAAGTTTTCACGAATGACGTGGTACGATTCTTTCATTTAGATGATACTCAGCAGTAAATCGTAATGACTCGTATTACGAACACGTCAATATCTCGAGCATCAATCATATTTTGAGTTAAGTACGTACGGGGAGGGGTTCGACCATCGGCACGCGTCGCGCGTGCCGATCCACACACGCGCGTGTGGCACATGGCGCGGGCGGGCGACCTCCTCGCCAAAAAAAATCTCGGGCAACGAACGCCTCGGCGCAGCCGCCACCGCCGCCAGCGCACTTGTTCGACAGATGGACGGCGGTGGCTGTGGCAGCGGATGTGGCGCCCGAGGAGCCGGCGAGCGGCCGCAGACGAGAGAGAGCGAGGCGAGGCGTGGCGAGACGAGAGGCGTCTCGCGTTCAAACTGAGAGGCTGCGCGCGCGCTCATTGGACCGAGTGGGCCGCGTCGTCCAATGGCAGGCCGCCGGCGCCTCCGATGAATGGGTGGGCGCGCGCGGAGCGCGGCCCGGCCCGCCGCGACGCGACAACGGACGCTGCGGTCGGCGGCGTATGCTGTGGCTGCACGAGCAATGCAAACAGCCAAAGAAACCCAGTGGAGGTACACGAGGAAAGTGGGTGTACAGCTCTGACCAATATTCCCAGGTACACCTGCACTCCATACCACCTCATATGTCTAATTTATTTGGCATACTCATTGGCACGGTATGATTAATAACTGGTTTCCCCATTGAACTTTTGTTTCCTTTGTCTTTGTTCCGTTCCTTCTTTTCAATTTCTCTGCAGTGAAGCGATACTACATCTATTATTTTCTGCTCCTATGCAAAAGGAATGATTACTATTACTAAAGTAATTACCCAAAACATTTTGAATACACACGCATATGAACAGAAATGGTTGCCTAGAAAGAAAAAAGTAACAGTGTATTGCGCTGACCATGGTGAATTGCTTTAACAACGCCGAAACGGAAAGTCTATTAAACACGTTCGAAGACGAAATTACTTGTTAACTGGTTTGGGCGACTGATGAGAACGAGCGGTCTTCGACGAGCATCCCCGCATGCCGCAACGGCGACGATGGCAGCAGACGCGCACACAGCTGTGCGTGCCTTGTTCGCCCGCTTGTCCTCGTTCTCTCCGCTCGCAGACTCTGGCGGGTGCGGCACGTGCGGCCTGGCACAGGTACCGGCATGCTGAAGAGACCAATTACAGTTACACAGACGAGCCATCGAGTTCTGCCTGGGCAGTCCTGAACGTATCGACGAGGAAATCGAATACCAATCCGTTTTCTGTTGCAGAGTAGTTGCTACGTCAATCTAATGAACATAAACTGCATCATTGCAGGGAAAATCGTGCAACAGTAAATGAAAACAAGAGAAATTTGTGTAATGTACAAGCCGAGATATAGCCTTCCATCAGCCACATAATCATTTAGTACCTACACAAGAACTCACTTGCAAATATATACCTGCTCTTTCAGCTGGCATTGTAGACCACTGCATTCATCCATATGAGTATGTCAATTTGAACACACAACTGATCACTCAATACACTCTGCCATTAATCAATGCCTCTCGATCCTCGAAAGCAATTACAGGTCCATACTTAATACTGTTCACCTTTCCAAAAATAATTGTTCCCGTCTTATACAGCCCATCCCGAAATCCTCAGAGCAGCACCGGGTAGCTGAATTGTGCCGTTTCCAAGGAGAGAGAGAGAGAGAGAGAGAGAGAGAGAGAGAGAGAGAGAGAGAGAGAGAGAGAGAGAGAAGAAGAAGATAGAAAAAAAACCGCAAAAAATAAATCCGATGGACGCTCGATATTCACCTATTCTAACTTTATTTTACGGTCACAAGAGAGAATGAGTGTCGGAATGTTTCGACGTAATGTAGTAGCGTGGATTGTTATAACACTGTACGCCAGAAATTTGAAGCCAGCGAACTTTCGTTAATTTTTGAATTTACCTATTTTATATCTGTGCGGAGTAGTCCCGTTTGAAAAAGTTATGCAACAATGAAAAATAGTGATAAGAAGCAGTTCTTTTAGCAATGGTAATTCATTAGGGTAGATGTTAGGAAAACATATCCAGAATTTCTTTATTTTAAATCAAAACCAAGAAGACATAATTTCTTCCCCAGAAAAATATACGAACAGGTCTTTTATTTTCATGTTTATTCCTGTTCTTTTCATTGATAAACAAAAATCTTTGAAGACGTTTCTTGAATTCACAGTGTTAACTACTACAAATAGATAACCCTTTTTGAGAAGGGGGGGCACATTACCCACACTGAATACAACTGGAACCCACGCTGCTACTATTAAAAGCATGTAGAAAATAAAGTCCCAAGGCATCAGGCGTTTAAAATAAAATGAAAAGCGACTGAACCCCCTAACCATGACTTCGAACGTATCTGCTCATTTTCACCGCCACGCGGTGCCATTCCTTGCTTCCACCACGCTCGCCTCCCGCATTCCTTTCTCATTTCCAAATGCGTTTTCCTACGATGCAATTCCACGGCAAGGACCGTACTCCTAACATTAGAACGATTGTGGAAACATGGACATTTTTAGAGCGGAAAAGGCGCGAAGCGAGCGCGCCAACCCGAGGCGGCCGCTCGGCGCAGCAGGTGGCCTGGCTGCCTGCTCCACCGCCGCACGCGGCGCGCCGGCAACGAACCACGAGAGGACACTTCCCGCCAAACGCGGACCGGGCCGCTTCAATCAGCACTCACGCGCAGCTTAATCGCTCCTCACGGCCCTGCCTATAGCGCGGCCTTCGCCCCGCAAGTCCAGAAGCTGGCAAAAACCTCCTTGTGGTCTTAGGACCGTCGAGCAGTACACGTTCTGAAAATACGTGCACTTTCGAATAAAATACACTCACTCAAAAAAATATTCGGACAGTATTCAGCATACTCACGTTGAACATGCTCTGAGCCTATAAAAACAATAAAATAATATACCAGCGATAACTTTAATATTCTCTTAGGGTTAAATAATCGTATACTGCAAAATGCATTTTTTCTGCTTTTACATCAATGATAAATTTGCATTAGAACTTCCAGTAACGGAAATTGCACACCAAATAAATATTCGGACAGACGTATCCCCATCATTTTTGTCAACGCACTACTGGGCGAAAACAAAATGTAGTAACTTTTCCCACGGTTGATTCAAGGACGGTTGTAACGGTCAATCGAATCGCTGTCGAAAATCAGTTTATTAGTCTCTCCGTGAAGCACGTTGGGAGAATGCCTCGAAAAGGAAAGAACAGCTCTTTCGAACTGCGACAGTTAGTTATCTTTCACAATGCAAAAGGCAAGAGCTGCCGTGAAATTGCAAAAAACTTAAATATGAAGAAAAGCAGGGTATATGACATAATTAAACGATTTAAACAAGAAGACAGGATTGAGTCTCACCGCCAAAGTGGACGTCCCCATAAACTTTCCCGTCGAGAAGAGATCTTCGTCGTCAGGAAAATTTTAAAAAATCCCAAATTAAGTGCACCGAAGATTGCTGCAGAGGTGAGAAAAGAACTGGGGAAGGAAGTACATCCAGAGACAATTCGAGTGATTCTATGAAAAGCAGAATTTCATGGTCGCGTGGCTAGAAGAAAGCCGTTCATAAATAAGATTAACAAGAGGAAAAGGCGGGAGTTTGCTGAGGAACATGTAAACAAGGATCTAGAATGGTGGAATCGTGTGATATTTTCGGACGAGAGTAAGTTTAATGTGTTTGGACCTGATGGAAGAACATTGGTGTGGAGACAGGCAAACACACAGTTACAAGAGAAGAATCTGCAGCCTACAGTAAAACACGGAGGTGGTAACGTAATGGTGTGGGGCTGTATGCCGGAGAGTGGTGTGGGTGAGCTTGTCTTCATTGAAGATATAATGGACAAACACAAATATCTAAATGTGCTCAAGGACAATCTCAAGAAAAGTGCTGATAAGTTAGGTATTGGGCATAGTTTTAGTTTTATCAGGACAATGATCCCAAGCATACGTCTTAATTAGTTCAACTGTGGCTTTTGTACAACTGTCCTAAAGTTCTTCACCCTCCCCCCCAATCCCCAGACATCAATCCCATAGAAAATCTTTAGCAAAAGTTGGACAGTGAAGTGAGAAAGAAGCCTATCGCCAACAAACAACAATTAAAAGTGCGATTGCGCGAAGAATGGAACAAAATTTCAGCTGAGTATACTAGAAAACTCGTAGAAAGTGTGCCAAAGAGGTTGAATGAAATTTTGAAAATGAAAGGACTCCCTATAAGTTATTGATGTATTTATTTTTTTGTTTTATTTAGTTTTATTAATTTGTTTATATTATGTGTCCGAATATTTTTTGACATTCCAAAGAATCAAGTTTTTTTCAAATTTATTGTAGTTTAATAATTTTTAATGTGAAAATTAAAATTACATGGTGTTCTAACGTATGAAATGTGCGTCTTTCATTATTTACAACCAAAATTACGACAAGTTTCATATCCTTTTCTAAATACAAGAAAATATGGTAAAATCGTAGGTGTCCGAATATTTTTTTGAGTGAGTGTATGTTTTCATCCTGTTTTAGTTACAAGTGGTTCCACCTTTTTATGTTACAATACGATGAGATGCATTGAATTCCAAACAGAACTTTCGAATAAAATTTTGAGTGCCAAAAGAATTTAATAAGATATTTTTCACTTCGACGGATTCCTTACAATATCGCTCATTTGTTTGCCGTTGCCAATTTCTTACGATTTTCGTAACTTCCAATTCTTATTTATTTGTGTCTAGATTCAGACATACTTTTTGCTCCTCCCCTCCATTTTTTTATCTATAATCACTACTGTACAACAATTTAATCCTGTTATATGCCCTGTGTCGTTTCCTTTCTGTAAGTATTAGTGCCTTATTCTCATTAACTTTCTTGAATATTTCATTCTACATAATCAACCCACATAATTTTGTCCAATTTTCTACATATATACTACGATATGCTCTTTAATTCCTCTTTTCGGGAGCCGTTTCGACGATTATGGATAGTACGGTTCGTGTTCTTGAGACATCTTCTGATTGCTTTAAGTTTCCTATCATTTCTGAAGACGTTAACATCACGCTTGCGTCACCTTTACCTCCTTGCAGTGCAGTATCTAAGAAGTCGACACTGAAACCGAACGTTAGGGACATTCCACCACCCGCATTTCGAACCGTACGTTGTCACGCGAGCGAAATTCTTCAGTCACAGAACGTGTCGCCACAGAACAAGCAGCGGGTCGACCACGCGAAAACGCCCGATAACAATCCCGTGAGAACGAGGAGGGGAGGGGAGGGGGCAGTTCAGTGACATGCGGGACCCGCGTTCGCTCCAGCTAACTCGTAGGGCATATGTTGGCGGTGGAATAATAATTACAGCGGGCGCTTCCTACGGCGTTATGCTAATACGGTCGGTGGGGAAGGGGCGTTGGACGAGGAAGTCGTGGGCAGCTGGCGCGGGGCGCCAGTCGCCAACAGGGCTGGTTGGTCTGTAACGCCAAATAGACCGCGCGCGTTCGCGAGCAGTGGCGGGGTCAATTGGCTTGAGGAGCCCGGACCGCTGCTATCCGCAACACTTCGTCATCATTCACATGGCCTCGTGCATGAGATGTCGCCGACTTACGGCGTAAACGCAATGCTGTTTGAACTTTCTATCGAAACTCACAATTCACTTTTAGCGATTCATATTATAATTCAATACTTTTTCTACATTTTGTATCAACTTAAGTGACTTGGGAAGACGCACACTTGTAAAACATTTTTTATCTGTACCTGGGATGTAAAAGAACTGCCTCTAGAAAGGGTCGCCGTTACTCCAAGAAACATGGGGATGTTGCTGGAGGAAGACATACACCCTCCGTGAATATAACTCACTCGACAGTTATTATATCTCGCGCACACCGACGCAGAACCATAATAAGTTGCACGATGAGACTTGATATGACGTTGACATCGAGCTGAACGCGCTCTCATTACAAAGAAGTTCAAGATCCGGGTCACTGTGAACACGAAAGGAATCACAGAAACGAAGTCCGATACATGATAATCCAATTTCGCTCCCGCCTATAAACGTCTTCTAATACAATTTCCTAATTTTCTTAAAATCCATACTAGTGGTTTTGCAAGTGTTGCAAATAGAACGGGAAACTGAACGCTCTTTTATGTCAAAATCCCGTTTTGCAAAAGATCTGTAATAAAATCATTGAATTTCTCTACGAATTGTTCATTTCTCACAAAAGATAATATTATGGTGCTTCCAATGCATGACCGATAACAAAATAATTCCATTTCGATAACTATCGTTTTCTTTACTTTTGCCCTATAAATTGTATCACAGTTTGCATTCCAAGAACTTAATATAACAAACCACTGTTTTACACAGCGAAATCATGTTAACGGGAAATCGAAGGGAATACTGCAACGATACCCTATTTATCATCTCACAGGTAGGACTCTCGAGTGTAAAATTTTAAGATGCCAGAAAGCTAACTGCAGTAACATTTAGTATACTACCACAAAAAATTCATCAAAATAAACTATTTGTATGGTCAGAAAGTACTGGATGCAATGATTCCAGTTCTATAAACCTGTCTGCTATGAGACGCCAGGTCAGGAAAGGACAGATTCGGAAATATAGTAAGTTAAAGGAGGGAAAATATCATTGCTGTGCTGATGTGTGAAGAGAGACATTTGACAGAAAAAAAAGGAATAAAGGCAATCAAAGAAATTTCCTTACGCCAAAACCAACTATTATAAAAAAAATTGAAAATAGTGTCAAAAATATATACTGATGCAAAATGAATACAAATCTTATATCAGCTAGTAAATTTGACCAGTTATTCCAAATTCCCATGCTTAACTTCGAAGACACTGGAAACAGAAACAAACGAAAGTTCTCTGCTATTACTTCACACTGCACATTCTTTGTTCCTTCGGCAAGCGAGATGAAGGTCGAGGAGACTAGCAACTATACAGCTAGACACCGCTTCCATGCATCATGCATTGACCGAGTGACATCATTTCCCCGGTCTTTCCACACCCACGCACTTGACAAAAGCTCGAGTGGGGAGTTACGCAACGATGTTCAATAGCGCACTTCGTCATGCACTCCCACGCACGGCGGCCGAAGACCCTCCGCCCCCGACGGCGGTTGGCCTTCGCTCCGTGTTTGCTGCGGCGCCTGAGCCTACACGTTCTTCGCGCCCAAAAACATGTTCCTCGTACTACGGAAAACCCACACAACGAGCAACTTACAGAAAGGAAATCTAATTTACATACGGTTTTTGACAGCATCATAATGCAACAAAAACTGAATATTTATGACTAGACTGAATATTGAGCTAGTGACAGAAGACAGTAGGATGTTAACACCGCGTACTCATCGGCGGGGACTTTCTTAATTCATTTCAATATTATCACGGCTTTTTGTAAGCTTTCGGAAAAATATCCAGAGTCATACTAGCAACCCAAATACTAACGAATCGTATCGAAGTCCAAGGACAACTTGTCTGCGCCTCCAGACGCTCAGATGCGCGCCACTCCATACTACATCCTGAGATCATGAACAAGAGTGGTCAACTACAACGTTTTAATTGAAATTTTATCTTTCGTCAAGCTCAAAGGCAACGAATTTCTATGCAGAAACAAGTAAATAATTTAAAAATCGATAATTGAAATCCATATTAAATATTACTTTTATCAAATAAATATTTTAAGAAAAAAGAGTTTTGGGAATAAACAGTACACCACAAGGTACTACATGAGCTACGTCTTCAAAAATCTAGTATTTTCAGAAATATTCTGTACATCAGCAAATCGTCTGAATTCCAGTCTAATAGCCTTTAGCGCATCGATTACTCGGCAACGATTCAATGAAAACCTCCTCGGAATAAACCTTCTAAAAACAAGCTCACGAAACACACCGCGAAAGCTGAGCCAACAGACTGAGTAACCTCCCCGCCTATGCGCAACGCTAACTGCCAGTGTCACCTAGCAGATCCCGAGAACCTGGCAGTTTTCCTCCGGCGGCTCGAACCTCAGCCGACGGCACGCGCGTGGGCGGGTGGAGGAATTTCCGGCCCCGGGAGGCGGACGAAGATAACCAACCCGCTCGCGCTGCCGCGGCGCCGGCGGCCGCCCGCCTCCCGCGGCGCACTGCCACGGTCTAGAAATGGGCCAAACGTCCCGTGCAACAAAAAATACAATTACATGTAAAGGAGAGACACGGGGGGGAGAGAGAGAGGAAGAGATAGTGGTGAGAGGGGGAGGGGACGAGAGGGGAGGGGAAGAGAGTGAGTGGGGAAGACGGGGGAGGGGAAGAGAGTGAGTGGGGAAGACGGGGGAGGGGAAGAGCGTGAGTGGGGAAGACGGGGAGGGGAAGAGAGTGAGTGGGGAAGACGGGGGAGGGGAAGAGGCGGAGGGGAAGAGGGGGAGAGGGAGGAGGGGTGAGAGGGAGAGGGATGAGGGGGAGAGGGAGGAGGGAGAAGTTTAAGAAGAAAGTCAGAATAGATAGGTGAGAAATCCCAGTACCGCTTTGGCGCGAACCCCATCCTGATCATTGAACGGAGTCGTGTACTACTATCCCATTTCAGACTATTTTTCAGTTCTACGTTTCACCACTTTATCTTACGATTGACGTAACAGCTGCGAGAGTTCACCTGCATTATTGTAAATTGAGGGAATTATGCTTGAATTCCAACTTCCGATTAGACAAACTACAAGCAAAAAATGGATTTTTTTTCATTTATAAGAATTGTTAATTTGACAATTTTGTTATTTAGCTCTTCAACGATGCAACGACCACAGCCTGTGTATTATGGCTGGAGCTGCCTAAACTGACTGGATTCGAAGGATCTTATGTTAGCAGCCACCTTTGTTTGAGGGTCCTTGTTTTCAGTTGCGCTATAGCGCCGCCACTCACGAGTTTGCTTTAATAAACACGGTTTATTAACACTGAATGTTTCGATTTCTAGTCACAACTCTCCCTGGTTAAGAGCTTACTGAAAAGTAAACATCGCTTTCGACAGATAAACTGTAACTAGCACAACAAAATGACGTAATGAACATATGACGCAGATAAGCGTTCCTTCACGCGCGGATCCAAAGGGAGGGAAATGAGCCCCCCCCCCCCAGGAAGTAACTATTAATTTTAATTTGCCACGAAAGTTTCAAGCAAAACTTTTTCCGGACAAACATTAAACCGAATAAAATTGTTTCGCAATTTGAGCTGAGAGTAGCCTACCACCTTTCCCATATCTCTAGTATGATACATTCGACCAAAACAATGAATTTCCCATCCCAAAATTTGTCTGGATCCAGCCCTGATTCATTCCAATAATTTTAGGGTATTTAACGTTTTCAATTATACAATATTATAAAAAAAGATAACAAAAGCAAATGAAAACTCGTTGGGCCAACTACCTTACATTGAAAGAAATTATGATGATAATAAAGCTGATCCGGATAGCCGACAACGCTAAGGAAGCAGTGCCGTGGCGATCTTGGACGGAAGAATCGTCGATTCGAGTCCCACCTTGGGCGTGTTGTTAGTTTTTTTTTATGATGTGATTGTCACATCTCATACTTGGAGAAATCCCTGGAGTATAAAAATGCTGATCCATCCCCACAAAAGTCCCGAGCCCTTGCCCCCGGGAGAATAAGACAGGGCCTCCATTAGGACGGATAGTCGCCGTGGAGCGCGGCGCACGCAGAAGAGGGATAGTCACGTCTGGCCGGCACGGAGCGGTGCGGAGCGCGGTTGCTGCCGCGTCAGCCCCGGCGTCGGCTTTTTCTGCCGCATTCGCGCGCGCGAGCGAGCGAGCGTGTGCTGCCGAGGTCGCTAACGCTCCGCTGCACGACTCGCGAGCTGGCTGCTCCGGAGACCTTTTTTAGAAATTCCATTTCAAAAACTTTCACAGGCTGTACGTAGTAAACCCCACACTGAATCACTACTCGCTATCCCCAATTGCATTTCATGGCCAGTGAAAACATTTTTAACGAAGCCATGGGGACTGGATTTCAAGACCAGAGGTCAGACTATACTACAGAAGCTAACACTGAAACAAGTAGTTTTACCCGTAAGATGACTGCATAATTAATGAATCGTTTCACACAATCCATAGATTTATAAACCATTTCTTTAATTTCACTCATTTTCTATCCCTCCTCATTCCCACATTCTATCATCCACATATTACGTTGTACTGAGTGCACGGCATATTTATGAACAAGAAATTTCGAAAGAGTACTGATACACTGAGTTACTACACTGTATTAACAATATTTGATGTTTCCGAGTACGTCAACAGCTATGGTCATTAGGACCGTTAGTATAGTTGACTTTTTAGCTTTGTAGTTGACCGTTAGTGTAGTTTTGTACCGGGAGGTGGCAGTGTTCCTTCCCGGCTGAAGGGAGAGTTGTGGCGCCGACCTACACGTTGGCTTAGGGTGGATTTCCCCCTTCAGGCATCCCCCTAGCAGGGCACCGCTCCACCCGGGGCAAGGTTGAAGCTCCCAACTATCCCCCAACACGAGTATAGTGAATGTAAGTGTGCGCGCGTGCGTGTGCAGAGAGCTGGATAGACCGAGGACCAGAAAGGATACGTCGCGCGCGGCCCGTGGCCCGTTTGTTACGATACTGCCCCGACATTTGCCCGGTATCGATGGGAGAAACCACGGAAAACTACCGATCAGAGATGCCGTCCGCTGGAAGTCTCCTTCAAACAAACGCTGCTTCCTTCGAAACAACCTTCTGCTTCAGACAACGGTTGAGTCCGACCGACCTTTGTATCTAGTGTCGCTAATCCGCCGACGTCGGAATTCTAACCCTATGACATCCAGATCAGTCATTGAAGAGGCAGAGGCGAAGCCGGCCCTGAGCTAAAGCCAGCCAGTACCATCTTTGCACCTCAAAAAGTTTCAAGGAACGACAGGAAAAGCCAGAAAGAACTTCCTCCAAAATGAATTTTTACAGTTGCTTAGTGGAAGTTAACATGCCGCTTCAGAAATAACGTTTTCGTGAGCAGTCGCGCATTAAATTAAGTTCGTTCCACCCACTTCAAAATGTGTTTACAAGATCGTAAAGAATATTGGCGTTCGCTCCGCGGAACATGCGGGAGGTCGGCTTTTGTGGTGCGCTTCACGTGAATGCTCGGAAAGAGCCTCAGCACGCGCCCTCCCCTGGCACCCCGCGGGAGTGGCGCCCTCTTCTATTCACCCATGCGACAAAGGCGTGTCAACGGAGCCTAGGAACACCCACAATTTCAACATTGACCTCCGAGCTTTTCAAAGTGAAGAATGGCTCTAGTGGGCGATGAAAACAGCAACTCGTTAGATTTATGTTTAATCCTCGAGACATTTCAGAGGGAAATAAAATACACCATGGGTGTCGTACAAGCACTGTAGTATTGGAGAACCTCTACCTTAAATTCCAAGTTATTGGACTAATAGCACAAGATTTATCAAATAAGAGAAAAATATAGAAAATGATTAGACGCAATGATTACAATATTTTCGAACATCAAATTAATTCCAAAAATCGTATCAGATATACATTGAATTACCGTCCGTTCGAAAGGTGCGTCTTTGGTAATATCACAAATCTGAAAATATCGCAATAGAAATGTGACATTAATAAATGAAATGACTCAGAAAATGTTTGTACGAAATTGCCATTTGTTATCGGAGTTCAACACACAAATTTATCAACTTCAGGTAAACTAACTTATTACAACATACAATGTTGTCTGAAGTGAACAGATAAAAGCATTTGCTGTTAGATGGGCGGCGATGCCAAGCAAAACTAAGGAGACTTGTTTGTATTTCTTGATATCTCTCGATAACGACCAACCCTGTAGTTTACTCTGGGGGAGGTGGGGGTGTGTACTCACTCATTCCTGGACAACAAGAAAATACCAAAGGCCAGAAATTAAAGGATGTTCCTCGCTAAAATAATTATATTGGACATTCTGTACGTGTCGTCTAACATTTTGTATGTAGTGTTCCATTAAGTATTGTTGAGGATCTTTTGACTACACTCAATTCGAAGGGATCGAAAAATCCTTAAAGCCCCCCCCCACACACACACGATATTGAGATATCCTTCAGCGAACTAGGAGAGAGCATAATTCCCTTAGTTCGCCAAGCCAATCCGGATTTTTCAGTCCCCAGAGACCAGTTAATTCGTTTCAAACCTGTCTGGCAAGGAGCTCACAAAAAATATAAAAGACGAAATTTGGACCTCTCGCAATTCTGACGAAAGATTGTCTCATTCCAAACATATTCTAAAACAATTAATCCAGAGCATTTTCTCCGCATTTGTTCAAAAAAATCTTATCATGGAAACACAAAACTGCTAGTAGATCACGGTCCTAAACTCACCAATGGCACCCCACGTAAAAGTTTCCAGTGAAGATAATTTTTTGCCGACATGCATTTACCGCACACGGGTCATTCTTTTCCTCTCCCCTCAGGCCGGTTGCGCCAACGAGACAAGACTGCGGATCACAATACCCCCAAAACAGCGATCGGCGGAACACAGAAAACGGAAAAGGCGCGATCCGGAGGGGAAGGAAGGAACATCCTAAAACAGGCATTATGTACATGGCAGCATCCCGCACCCTCCCTCCCCCTGCGCCCCGCAGCCCCCCGCGGGCGAACGGCGCACACATGTGGCGGCGGCGGCGCCTCCACCGCCGGCCGCGCGCAACCGCCACGATAGCGGAGGCACGTGGTATAAAACTTTTTTCGCCGAGCGAAGAGAAAAAGTGCCGAGAAGGGTGGGGTATGGGGAGCGGTCCGTTCGTCGCACGGGGGCCCCAAGAAGAAGAAGAGGGGTTGACGCGAAGGAGGAGCTCGAGGAAGGAGGGGCGGGGAGGGGTAGAAAGGAAACCTGAAGGCACCTCGGGGCGGGGCATACACACACATGCAGAGCGGGGTGGAAGAACCGGAGCAGGCAGTGCAAGGCGAGGTGGTGGTGGCGGTGCTCATTCAGTGCAAGGTTTTGTGAGCGCGCGCACCTCTTCGCGGCCGTCGGGAGAGCGCGAGCGAGCGCGCGCGCGCGAGACCGTTAGGCCGGTCGGTCTCCGCGGGGCGGCGCGGCCGTCGGCGGAGACGATGGCGGCGGCGGTGGCGGCACCACACCGAGGACGCCGTCGCGGGCCCGGCGGCCGCTGCCCGCGGGGTCACGGGCGAGGTCAGCGCCAATGCCAGACGGCGGCACGCAGCCAACGCACCGGCGCGACGGTGGCGGCACTGGACGCACGGCCGAGCACCTGGCGGCGACTTCGCAGCACCTTCTGATTATCGCACCGGGGCACCCTCCGGGCCAACTTCTAGCTTATTTCGAATTTCGTTACAGAGTAGCCGCAGATGCTTCTAGATTCAAGTGATCGTTATGGTCACACTGTCGGATATTTTGGTCACAATTTCATTTCTCTTTGTGTTCAAATAGCCAGCAGGGTTGGAAATCTGCAGGAAAATGGGTCTCTACAAACCTTCTAACATTTGTAGATTTCATCTATCTGTCATATGACGATCGCATAATAAGTGGAGTCATTTATGATTTTACTCGCTGGATTTTCTTCTCTTTTACTGGAAATCGGAATTTGACATAGTTCAGAATTCCATTTGTTCCTTTTAGAATTTCAATATTTGACGACCTATTTTATCAGTACGTTAAACAAGACTTAAAATATTTATAATCAAGAGCTCTCTAAAAGTAATGAATTCATAAAATATGCGAAACTATAGGACCAATCTCTCCACCAACATGAAATCATAATTCTGAACTTTATTTGTAAGTTACATTGCAGGATTACTACAATCCAAGCAAGAATGAGAAAGTATTTGAGTTGTTACATGCTTTCCCCAAATCTATTCCACTTCCGTAAAACAGTATACTCTATATCACGACTATCCGTCTTAGATGGGCTTATGGGCCACATATCAAATTCTAGTTAAGCCGCGGACAGCACCGTAATTTAAGTTGGTTTTTACCCTAACCACTGAGATTACACTGAAACAAATACATTTTGAATACAACATATTTAATGATTATTGTACATACGAGAAAATTACGATATCATTTAATTAAAATAAGATGAATCGTGCAAATGAATTATATTTGGTTGGAATAATAAATTTTTTCAAAGCAGTCGCGGGCCGCAAAAAGAGATCCGGCGGGCCGCCAGTTGGAATGCCTTGCTCTATTCTAATATGTTACCACACTTACGAACACTGTCATCAGACAAATGAAGGAACTCATTTACTGCACTTTACAACTTGCACCACAACAGAAGGGTATGCCAAACATTCCAACGCTGGTAACGGAACATTTGAACTTGAGGCGTCATGAACCCTCACCAACTAAAGCTTCACTATCCATATAGTATATGTATTGCATCTCCGATGCGAACAGTAGGTCAGTTCGCACCAGTAATGTTTGGCCGGCATCGATGGAGTGAAAAGGGATACGTCATGAAATTACAAAGTTCGCAGTTGCAAAGGCAGCAAGAACACGTAATCCCAACTCTTTCGCACCTCGAAGTTGGGGAACTAGAATAGGAGAATAACATTTATTCATCTGTTTTTTATAAATTCCAACGCTCGCGCTGTGGGATGAAGTAGAAGAAGGGGCACTATTTGTAGCTAATGCAACGGAAGTCATTCGCTGCCATCAACAGAAAAGCAGCTCTCTTGTATGTGAAAATTCTCAAAGAACGCTAATTCCACATAAAAGTAAATAAAAAATAAGTATTACGATTATTGTGTCTCAAGATATACGAATAAAAAATTAAGACGTACCCTCTAGCTGAAACAGGAGCACAGAAGTGCGATATGATAGCAAATACTTCAGACACTGAACCTTTCTCTTACTGTGAATGGGAGACAAGTTCTCACTAGGGAACTTAAGTGACTTAGCCGGGAAAATCTGCGACAAATCCAAATTTCAATACATTTAGAATACTTTTTCAATCACTCTTCGAAACGTAAGTGAACATATTTCAAACTTATACACTTCGTAGTTGTAATCACAATGGTTATGACAGGTCGAGCTACTAGAGTCGCTGGTGTCAAGTGTCTCCCGTTATATCGCGAGTGTCCTGTATTATATTTAAATATTTTGATGATAGTTGTCTCCTTCAGTGGGCTCTCATTGGTGGGAAAGAATTAGTTTATTAGCAGACGAATCACGTGCTTCCCCCACACCTCCAATATAGTTTTTTTTTTTAAATAAAATTGTGTATTTCATAAATGTTTAATAGCAAAGGTTATAGTTTATTTTCTGGTTCATTTTCAAACAAATGTACAATATATTATTATTTGTCCCTTGTAAACAATTGGACAGATCAAAATTTAATTACACAATCGTAGAATGGTATACACAGAACATGGTTCGCTTCCTTACCCATGACCAATAACACCTCTTAATACAAAACGAATTGTGTATAAGCTGCAGAATGTTCAGCAACTTACTACCTCATACTTTGGAGTAATTTACACAATGCAATGTTGGAAAATTCCAGACACATTCACAATGAAGCAAAAACTCCACTATTACTTGAGTGAACAGTCACCTATTCACAACCACAGAAATTTAGAAACCTAAAGGAAAAAAGGACCCTTGATTCATTGCGTCATACCTTTTTACAAGAACCTGCCATTTCCATTAAGCTGTTTATAACAGATAATAATCGATACCATAATGATTCATGCACATTTCATGGACATCAGAATTACACTTAATCTATTATGCAAAGAATATGTCCAAATATTCCCAAAGTCAACACCTTCAATTTGTTTAATTATCATACTCTTAACATGAATTGTAGACTGCATAAAGAATCTCAATCAAAATTAATTAAGCTAATTTTTAATGGGAAGTCTATCCCTTACAGAGAATACCCAGGGAACTACTGGTGTTGACCACAGATGGGTTTTGTAGATTGCTCCCAAGCTCTGAAAATCTGACATGCTGAATTTATTTCAACGAAATATGTTTATGATTGGAAGATTCTCGGCCCAGTGAATAAGTGAAGTTGAGTACAAATAAACTCATAAAATATTGCAAACCCTCCCTTTCTACAGTTCCGATCAATTTACTTTACTCAATGTTTAATAATCTTTAAAATAAATTTATTCCAAATTCCTTTCTTTTTTTTTTTTTAGAGAACTACTACCTTACAAAGCAAAATAAAACACTAAAATGGTGTTTAAAAGTGCAATGAAGAGATTCTGAAAAAGAAAACAAAGGTTTTTATAAACCAGGACAATATTGTACACAAATCACTGACAGAACTACTTTCTATGTAAAATCGTGATATTACAAAGAGGGCATAAAAAAAACATTATAAAGAAGTAACAAACAAATGATTCAATAACACAACTTTCACCATCAATACATCCCTTTATGAACAAAACAGCATGTGCGTAGATAGTGCTGAAATTTAGAATTACATTCAGGCTGACACTACCGAGATGTTCTTCCTAAATACGCACTGGGATACCTCTAGAGTCAAGGGAAAAGTAATGAAATATTATATTATACAGAGAAAAAATATTGCAGAACAGGACTTACCAGACTGTAATGATTTGATACGGTGAGTTGGGGGTGTATCTTCTAGGTTGCACATGGACAGTTTTCTTCGAGGGGTGGCAGAGAGATTTGTGTCACTGAGATTCAAGGCTAGGTTTGTCATAGGAGAAAATGCAGGGCTAGAATTGTTTGCGAAAGTTGGAGAATCCATGAAATTTAAACGCAAACGACTGCGTTCAATTTCCTTGAACTGGGACATGATGATTGAGGAATTCAGCAAGTAATGCCCAAAGAGTTTGGTATTAGGAAAGGAAAATGTAGATTAAGAGAGGTGTGAAATAATTTGATCCGAAAATCCTGTTAAGAAAAGAAAAATAACCCAATTAGACATCAAATTATAACATTTTGAAATAATCCAATCCTACAACTTGTCCAATTTATCATTAAGAAAAGCGATTTCAAATTTAAGCTGTCTCAGCAATATTGTTTTGTGCTAGTTTTTTGAAATTACTTTTTTCTCTTCTTCTACACAAGAAATTAAAATTCCTCAATATTTTTAAATAAAATAAATCCTGACAGCTCCAATAATTGCAAGCATTTACTTCTGGACTTATACAAGAGCATTCATTTTCACACAGAAAAGTTATATGGAGTTTTAAAACAATACTTACCTTGCAAAGGTATCAACAGACAAGTTATCACAGAATCCTCAGTTTTCCGAAAGCCGAAAATGAATTGAACACGTAAACAAATGTAAGATCAATAGTGCATCGTTAGGTGCCGCTTTATGTAGTTGAGGTCATGTTTATAGTTTTTGTTAGAGATTGTTAATTAAAATAAAACACTTCACACAAACATATCACGCATTACAAATAAACACACACATACATCCCTCCTCTCAGTCTAGCTCCACCACCACACTGACGCATCCACTCAAGTTGAACGAAACTGCTGCCGCTCGGGGATTCTGGGAATGTTATGTACTTCTACCATACGCCGCTAGTAGCGCTAGTAATCAGCACTGTCAAAATTGTATTCCATAAAATTTCAAAACTTTCTATTTTGAAAAATAATTCGAAGAAAAATTAATATTTATAAGAAAGTTGACATAAATATGTTTTATATTAATCCATTTACTGCGATCTGCAGGTGTAGATCTCTTTAAGTGTTACTTTGACTTGGATTTTAAAATGAATTTGGCGCGAAATTCAAAGAGAATGATGTGTGTTGCAACAACATTTTCTGAGAATTTATTGACGAAAGTTTTACGAAAGTATTATTTAAAAGAGTTTTTATAATTCGAATTATTTTAATTAAATAGTTGAAACGATCTTAAAAAACGTATCTTAAATTTGGTAAAATAATACGCAATCGATGTGAACGGTTATTAATGAGAATTGCCTAAATAGAACAATTTGCAAGCAAGACAACTATGACAGGAGCTCTAAAGCGCGATGTATAGTCATACCACTCAATAATGGCTTTTTAGATAATGAGTATAAGGCTTTCTCACACCATTGATTTTGTGAACATTTTCATTTCAATTCATCAAAAATAAATATCCTTAACTAGCCAATTGACATGAGATTAACTATTGGTTGCTATGCCACCGGCGGAAGCAAGGTGACATCCTAGATCATAGAATCTAGTAAATTATCGAGTTAATGTATGAAAAACGAAAAGAGAAAAATTATAGACGCCCTTGGAGAAACAATTGAGTGGTTGAACTAACATCATTACGTACGACGATGCCACAAGTGACATTAGCGCATTCATATGAAAACTATGAATAAGAAGCTTCGTTGTAACACTACGCTCTAATGGATTTATTATAGCACTAGTTAAATTATAACACTCCTTTTCGAAGACAATAGAAAGGCAGTTTGAAATCAATAATATTATCTTAACTAAGATTTTTATGTAAAATAATTAAACAAATAAATAGCAACCGCCCTCACTGCCCGACGAGAGTAACTATTAAAATCGTAGATAAGCCTTTGAATGATGCACGTTGGATGAAACTTCTTATTGAAATTAGTGTCATTAATAATTATGTTACTCGTTTTTTGTTTTTTTTAAATAGTTTTATTTGGTGCAGTTAAGGTTTCCTGCACACACACCGCATAAATTCAATGCGTGTGAACAAAAGAAATTTTAATAAAAACCTGGGAGTTTCAAACAAAACACTCTTGCGTTTCACAAAACAAGGTGAATAATAATATTTGTCCTCGAACAATACCTTTAAACATTATATAAATCATAACTGTTTATATTTTGTTTGCAACAAACATTTTGTTGTAAATGATAGTGTACTGTATAGTATTCGGAAGTTCGACATAATTTCTACAGGAAAAGTATTTACTAGGAAGTTGAACACTATAATTAAAATACTACTAATTCTGATATTTTAATAAATAATTTATTCTCTTCCTAAGACAATACATTTCAAATCATTAAGAGGATAACTACATTAATGAAAATTTAATACAGAATATAACGAAATATATTTCGGCCCAATTTTTCCTTTTGAAAACTCCCGGGTCCTCAAATGTAATATTTTGCATTTTAACCCACTACAAATTTTTATAATACATTGAAAGAATATTACATAAGCGTGTAATAGGTGAGGCTTTTTGGTTTGAGGAAAGAGGTAGTAAATGCAATACAGAGTGAAGGAAACATTGCGCAAACCGATGTAAAAGGTATTCTGGCCTCCCTCCTTTCCTTCCAATGCTATCTTTGGAGACAGAAGATGGGTAGTTGGTACCGACACCTGACTTTCCGCAATCGCTGAGTCAACTATGCTAGCCTTATTTCAGGCTGTGCTCCCCAATTCACGTGTTGAGTGAAAGTTACACGAGTTACTATTTCATCAAGTGGACAGAATTTGTTCAGATATTTTTTACATCGATCTCACGAATTTTGCTGAACAATTGGAAATGCATTATTTGCAATGATGTGTATATCATCAAATTGAAGCAGGTACGTATGTACAATTTTTGTATTGTGTATTTACGAAAATTATGAGATTTCTCCCTTTGGAAAATTGTATATTATACACAAATTAATTTTCTTTCAGTGACCAGCAGCTAAATATGTTTTTAAATTAATATTATGACTAACTTATTTAAATACCAAGTTTAAGTTTCGAGACCATTTATTTATAAATCGTATCATTTTTTTTTACCTCCAGCAGACTCTGCGGATCGCTATGTGTGTAACTCCAGTCATAATTACACGAACATTCAAGTAAGGTTATTCACATGACAGTTTTAATGCAAACACTAACAATTATCAAATTATTACAAACTCATAAATCCTGAGTATATCTTGATTTGTAATACACTATATACAAAAGCAAGGTAAGTCACTTTTCTGAGGAAGAGCATATTTTATCTACAATTTTATTGAAACATTCGTGGACAAATGCGCGAAACTTCTGGATGCCCAATAATTCGCAAGCAACGTTTTAATTTTAGGAAAAATAAGATTTTTTTCATGGTCTTCATGGATAAAGGCGAATTAATTACAAGTTGTTCTCTCTTGCCTTGTTGAAACAATATTTTTTTTATGTTATATGATTTTGAAGAAGCTAAACGCTTGCTCTCGAAACTTTTTTACTGCGCTTTTCTTCTCAATGGGGCAGTCGTGTCCCATCTCGTCCACTCTGCAGTAACATTAAAATATTTTTTTTACTGAAAGGAAGAATTTTTTCTGAATTTAATTAGTACTGCACATTAACCCTAGATGCACCACCACTTAATTTTACGAGAAAGCACCACATGGGTCTCTTATGCCTTGCAATACAATCTATGACATTTTGTAAATAAAATAAGATACTTTTTAATAGGAGGATTTGTGATTTCTTATGATTTGTGTTAGTCACATAATTAGTAATAGAAAATAATAACATTTTATAGTTATTAATCACAGCAAATTTTTTGAAAAGGCAACATAGTTATTTGCACTTAGAACACATCGTACTATTATGCTTCTTACAACCATTCTTCTAGCGCTTGTTGCACTGAGTCGACGATTTTCGATCTCACAAGTTGGGGCATACTGTGACATTTTTTTCTTTATTTGTAATTTTGACTCCTTCTGGAATCTTGTGAGTTTCCGTATAGCTCTAACGCCATTTTGGCCGAACTCTTCCAGAAGTCTATTGGTGGAACTGCGCAGCATCATTTGTGGAAGCATAACTGGTGAGGCAGGGCAAAATGTATAATTTTATTGCGAATGTTTTATTTAAAACACATTATTCATAAGATTTGTAAGGAATATTTATTACGTAGAAAGACTTCTGAGTACCGTTCATGTTTTATTAGCGTTTAAAAAGTCTCCAGGGGCCTTTTACATCTCATGTTGTGCATCTAAGGGTTAATACATCTGAAACGCAATGATTTTAATGAACTTCTCTTTTCTTTCAGTGATGTCAGTTAATGTATTTCAAAAACATCATTCAATTATGAACAAGACACTCTGTGACAAAGCTCGTGTGTTTCAAAGTAGTTTCATCTTTGTAATGAAATACGGAAGGGTGAATAGGAACCTCAACACACCTGACAATTACTTGGAACAGAAGTCCTGCACTATGAAATATTTTTTTCTGCAAAATCATACAGAACTGCAGTTTTATGGACACAATTTACACTGATTCAATTAACCTGTCTGATTTTTCCTGTCATTGTTGGACAATATGGTAGTGAAAATATCCCTTCACTGGTTCTATTTTGTTTCTAGAGCATATCTCCCATGTACGCAACGTACTGAAAGTATTGACGAAAGACGAACATGGACAAATATCTATATTAAATTTTCTGTTGTAGGAAGACTGAAAAAAATTCAAAGTTTTGTAATTATAGAAAATTCAGAGTTAATCGTGAATATTGGACCTATGCCACCTGTATAAGTGTATTTTACTGTATTCGTACACGAAATTCAAAGAAACAATCTGGAGCCGTTTTTTAAAAAAATTTAAATGTCCGGGAAGCTTCATATAAACTACTCCCAAATTTGGAAAAAGGTTTTTCAAAATCGCAGCGCCTCGAATCGAGCCACTTCGCCTGGGGAATATCCATTCTGGAAAAACTCCTACGTATGGTTTAGGCGATAGTCGTGTTCACATAAGGACAGCGAGGCAAAGGGACGGACGGACGTTTTGAAAAAAAAAATCACTTTTCGGTATCAGGGGATCCCAAAACGCGTATTTCCATTGAAAACTCGAAATCGATTTTTCGTAGCATTACATAACTTTCCTTATACTACGTACATTACTCTACATATACGTATGTATACGGGAAAGTAAAATCATTGGATCTTGACCCACGTAGAGCCGAGGAAAAGTAAGACAACACTTTACCCCGTATCGCAGTACAAAACGTGAATATTTCTCGTAATGTTGGGATCGATTCTTGCATCATTACAGAACTTCCTCTACATTATGGAAACGAAAAAATTAAGCCCTTGCAACCAAAGTATCAGGACAATAATGTTATGAAAATTCCATTGTCGAGCAAGAACAGGGAGTGTCTACAGAAGGAGGCCAAATTATTATGATCACTTGTATTTACGAATATAATACGTTTTTTCTTTGAACCAGTATTTATTGATGGTCACATTTGTAACCTTCAAACATGTGGTACACTAAGTATGCACGTTATTATAGATTAACATTGAAATAAAGGTAATGAACAGTGATTTTTAAATCACAGGTCAGAGAGCTTTTCAATATTTTGTGATCCCACCTTTCAATTTGATCACTTCCATGGCCCTTTTTGGCATGCTATAAATACACTTTTTTACAGTCTCCTTGACATTCAATTTATTGTTCCAATATTTTGCAAGCCTTTTCATTAAGTCTGTCTTCTTGGTGGCCAATTCCTTTGCGATTTCGTGTTTCATCAGATGCCAACTATTCTCGATAAGGGTTAAGGTCAGGAAAAATACGGCAAAACTTGTTGTACTCCTCATCATCCAGGAACTGGGAGTTACTTCTAGCCTTATGAATGGGAGATACAAGAAAATTTAGTTTTCATAATTAGGAAACCATTTCTAGAATTGTGATAACAATTCCTTCTGAAGTCCTTTTTTGTACTGGTCCTGACGTATGATACCTTCCACAAAATACAACCTCCCAGTGCCTTTACTGCTGATAACCAACCAAACAATAACTTTTGTGGGATGTTTTACAGCCTGAAAAATGCAGTCAAGATGAACTTTTTAGCTGGATTGTAGTCAAACCAAAGTGGATTTTTCTGCCAAAATATCGAATGTTGATTCATCGGAACAACATACTTTCAAAAAGAAAAGACTTTCCTATATTTTTGCTTCAATTTTCTTTTAATGCTTTGCATACCTCACGACACTAAAATCATTATGTTAATTTCTTATTCCAATCATCGACGGTCATATGGCGACGGTCTCTTGCCCACTGAAGTCTTTTCGATATCAAAGCTGGAGTGAGACTTGGCTTCTTGGCTGGCTTGCACGTTTTAATTTCTTCTTCTACAAGCCGTCGATGCACAGTTCTTCCTGAAATACGAATGCCGGTATCTTGAACTATCTTCGTAATGACTTTACTGAACTACTTTCTGAATTTCAAACGTGTATTCCTCATTGGTCTATTATCCCATCGTAACTGCAATTCGCATTTTCCACACATGTCCCTTTACGAGCAGAAGTGAGGGGCTAAGTTCGATTTTTTCTTCCATTATCTACTGAGGCCTGAGATACGTATATAGAGATACAGCTATAGATACAGTATCATCATGCATAATTTGTCTCTGAGTATAGCAAGAGTGGTGAATTAAAGCTTTTGACTTCAGATTTTTTTCTTTGGTGTAATGTCTAGTCTTTCCTATTTCAAATTTGGAGGTTAAGAATAAAATGTCTTTCAGTATTTATGTGTTGTTAATATGTAATGAAAACGTGCAGTGAATGCATTAAAATAGCACTACAGCCAAAAATCAATCACTTCACTCAAATTTACTCATAATATGTACACTAAATCTTGTATAAAACGTGAATATCAAAAACATGCTAAATAATTTGTTCTATAAGTAATAAAAAACAGGGGTTCAATTGCTTTTGCAAAATTCTAGTAGTTTTCGCGCAATATGTGCGCAGCGGTAAATTTTAGTATTTCGCGCGGGCAATATGTGCAATTAAACAAAATAATTGTAAAAACCAAAATTTTCTCAAAAACCCAATTTTTTCCCCAATTTTTCGAAAATTTCCAATTTCTTTAAACTTTTGGTAGGAATAGATGCTAAATGTACTTTCTGAGATGACATAAACGCCAAATTGCTCTATTCTTTTTGGTTTTTCAAAAATTACAAAAATGTAATTTTTTAATTGTCTCTCACGCAGTATTTTCATTAGCGGCGATGTGTTCACATTATTATATTTATGAGTACATGTGCTTTAAATAATGTCCTATAAAGTTTCTCGAAAACTCAACCGTTTTTTGTGAAAACGAGCCCACATTTCCGCATTTTTAGAAACGCTCAAACGCTATTTTCACATAAATGGCTCGAAATTTTTTCCGAACTTTTTGAGCGGATAGTGCCAATTGCACTCTTTAATACGACAAAGTTCATTTTGAGGTATTTTTTTGTTGTTTTATTTTCTTTCAAAAATTACACAAATGTAATTATTTTGAAAGGTCTCTCACGCCGTTCATTTGCACATTTTCAGCAATTTGTAAACACTTGTATTTGTGGGTTAAAGTGCTTCAAATGACTTCAAATTAAGTTTTTCGCAAACTCAAACGTTTTCTGGGAAAAAGAGCTTGCAAATTTCGCATTTACAGTAGCGCTTAAACGACATTTTCTTAAAATCGGCTCCAAATTTTTCGAAGACAATTGCCATTTAAGACGTTTTACTACTCTTTAATATTATTAAAATAATATTTCCGTTCTACAATTAGGAAACTGAAAAACTGAGAAAATGTCCAAAAAAATGTACTTCGTGCTGCGATAGACGACATGCT
This sequence comes from Acheta domesticus, assembly GCA_031308135.1. Taxonomy (NCBI): domain Eukaryota; kingdom Metazoa; phylum Arthropoda; class Insecta; order Orthoptera; family Gryllidae; genus Acheta; species Acheta domesticus. The sequence continues at coordinate 83,114,318 of JAHLJT010000631.1, read as the reverse complement.
GGCAATTCCGAATAGCTGGCCGAGACCAAAGGAAATAGAAAACTAGTATGTGAAAGTCTGTGCATTCTGTAGCACCACTAGTTCCCTTCTTTATTCCTGATAATAAAACTAAATGTTCAGTAATTATTAATTAATTTATCTCGGGAGATACTGCTTGTGTCTTCCGCGTATAATGATCCGCCAGCTTACCGCCTGCAAGGGGAGGCATTTTTAGGTCAGCGTGACGAGCGACGGGGAAACTTCAGCTTCTACAAGCATAAGCATAATCTGGTAAGCCAGCCATCCGGGGCGGAGGCGTCCCCAAAACCTGGGAAGGACGCGGAAATCCGCCGCTGGCGGAAGGGGTGGGAAGGGGAGGAAGAGGTATTGGAGAGGAGGCGAAGTAAAGCGCACTGGGTCGAAACGGGCCGAACGGAGCGTCTAGCAAAATTAAGTTACTTGAAGTCTCATGTATACTTGGGTGGCAGGCCCAATAATGTAATTTACATTTTATTAAATCGCAGCTTAATAACATATAGTTGAGGACAAATTTAATTTTGATGAATTTCATTTTTGTGAATCAAAAGTGGCACTACAAGGATGAATGAATGTTTCTGGAATACTTCAGTCTGTAAGCAAATGACAAATAGTAGTAGAAACAGTCAGTGTAGAATGGGAATTGTGTTGATCTCTATGAAAAGGAAAGCTGAAGAAGATAGAAACGTAGAAAGTGAATGAAAAGCTAGCCATAGTCATTGTTTTAGACAGTCACCAGTAAAAGTGTTTTTTTTTCAGGGCATGATTAGTGCGCTGAAAATTGAATGTTGTCTAGGAATAGTGCTAAAAGTGAGAGTGTTAAGATAAATCTGTGAATGCATTAAAGGAATCAAAATACTTCCGTCTGACCTCATCAGCAACTATCGACCTTTATGTCTGTCTAAAAAAATAGCATATGACACAAGTAGTAAAATAAATTTTATACGTGACACAACATTACCTACATGCAAAATAAAATGTCATTCGTTTCATAAATGTTACGTTGAATCATGTATTAACACTAATATTGATTAAAAAGCTAGATTGGAAACGTGCTGAATGCGGTTTAGGGAATATTTGGGCCCTTTGTGCGCCAGGGTTGATGGGGCCGGAAGAGTCTCGCGCGGTGCCTCGCCGCAGCTCGGGTAGCTTCCGCCATGGCACGATAACGAGGCTGCGCCATAAGCAGCGGCGCGGCAGGCAGCCAGCCAACCAGCCGGGCGGCCGGCCACGCTCGCCGGCAGGTGCGCCCAGGCCACGCCTCACTCGAGAGGAACTCGAATGCAACGACAGAGGGACTAAACGTTAATGAGGAGGGCGATTGTAGATGCGAGAAGTCGATTCAGTGGAAAATTCGGAAGTTTAGGAAGACAATTTCCAAAGATGTACTATCTAGTTCATTCTATTTGGCACTTTTCTCATCCTTCATCATTTGAATTGCTCGCTAAGTCAATCATGTTTTTGTGTAATTTCTCCCTGACTTTTTCACAACTGTTTCTTTTTTTATTTTTCGATTTGTAACTTGAAGAAAGTTATGTAACGTTGAGAAATGAAATCGATATAGAGATGTGGACGAAAATAATGTTTACAGGTTCCCAGATACTAGAAGGGTTGTTTTAAAAGGCAGTCTGCCTGTGACTATATCAGCAACTTTGGAGGCAGGCAAGCAAATCCACTTATTACTGTTCTTAAATCGTTGAAAACTACCAATGATTTATATTATTAAATTATAAAACGAATGTGAATTGAATGTAAACGTATCCTTAATATCTTATTTTTGCTGCCATGCTGCCGTGCATCCATGCTGCTGGGTATTGGACGTGTTCCTACTTTCCAAGCCTTTCCAACCATATTAATTCTTGTGGCTTGGGTGTTTTCTGGATTACTTCATTTGTAAATGTATAAATACCATACCTTTTTAAAAAATCGATTAAATGGCGAGTAATCTCACTAAGAGGGGGGAAAGTTTCGGTATGCTGCACATACCTGCTAGTATCTTTAAACTTGATATTGGAATAAAGCAAAACGCCATTTACGAAACAAATGAAGTTTTATTTTATTAAAATCTCTAAAGTTTCGACATTTTCAAAATGTTGCAGTAGTAGTTTGTGATTTAATGTGTTTGTCGAAGCTTTTAATGATCTCTTCTTAAGTTTCTTAGAATCTTGAATGAAGAAGTGGCACACTTTTCAGAATAAACAGTTTTTCATCTTTTCCTAAAGACATTTTCTTGAAAACTGCTACGAAATATTTCTCAAAAATGTTTAGGAAATAGCGATAGTGTGTTCTGTTATAAGGAATTTCGTAGTTAGAATTTTGCAAGAGATTTTATTCTAATTTTATGAAACCGTTACAAATAATCCGTGAATACGGCTATATTGCAGCACTGCTACTTTTCATTGCGGGATAGATGTAGTAGGACATTTTATGCGAGTTTCATAATGTTATTTCATTTGCTGACCAAGGAAGACAATTAGCAATATCTTCGTTTCCCATGTGACAATATTCCTCTGTTTTCCAATATCCTTAAGTCCACTATTCCTATTCCTCTCTTATTTAAAACTTTCTCGTCCCACTCTGGTACGTTATTTTCCATCTTTTCCTTTTACATTAAATTTCCCATTAATTAATGAAACGTCTCGGAAATAGTTTTGCATGCCATTTACAATAGTTCTTTTACTTTCCAGTCTCCTTTACGATACCAATTTTTTACCTCGTACATTGAAAAATTATGATCATTTTTCTTCACTCTTACGAAACGTAGGGCGCCGGAAATAAAATCGCAGCCGCACTGCTTCAACATTTTGATTCCGTCGCCAACCGCCAACCGCTTTCTGATGTACGTAAATTAATACTTGTCTACGTCACGCAGGCTGTGTCATCTGAAGGACATGCAACTCGCGGGGGGCCACAAGAGGCCAGCTGCTGAGAGGATACATTTTACCAATTTGAGAATAATTCTTCCTTATTGACCATCGAGGGCGTGGCGTGAGTGCTAGTACGAAGACTGTTGTCCTCTGATAATGACTCAAGTCAAATGCCAAGTCTCGTATGTGCCTGTTGGCGGCCGCCGCCGCGCTGTCAAAACGATATATTTGGAAATGGAAGACACCATACTGCGAAGCATTAGGTCGCGTTGGCGCGTTTCGTGGCGCTGGCAAGCGGGGGCGGGGCGGGGCGGGGCGGGGCGGGCGGGGGGGGCGGGGGCGGCGCCGCGCGGCGGTGCCAGACAGCTGGTCGCGGCGCCGACCACCGTATGCCGAGGGGGGCGTGCCGCGCCGCCGACTCTGAAATAGACCCATCAGCGGCCGGCTAGACTCCCGCGATGCCGCGTCTCTGCGATGGCAGAGGCTACGGCGGGGGACGAGGGAGGTGGTGGGGACAGTGGTGGCAGCGGCAACGCTGGCGGTAGCGGTGATGGCAATGACAGTGGTAGTGGCGTTGGCGGTGGCGGTGGCGGTGGTGGCGGCGGCGATGGTGGTGACTGTGGCAGTGGCGTCTGGCCGAATGAGTCACTGCTCCACACGCGCGAGTGCCACGCGCCCGCGACCAGCCAGCAGTCGCGTCGCCTGAATCAGCCGCGAATCCCAAGGAAATTGCACGTACACAGGGACAACTGCAAGCGACGGTACGGCTTGGCGCTCCCCTTGGCAGAATAGATAAAAGTGTGTTTTCGCTGTCACGCACGAATGAACTTTTAGTGGGTCGTTTTAATTTAGATCATTTTCTAATCCTTTAATAAACTCGTATTCTAACGTGCAATTTAGCTAAACCCAAGAACCTTACAATGGTGGAAAAAGAAATTGTGTATATCATGACAGCGCACACAAAATACAAATCCTAGCATTCGATTCAATTTCAATCTTAGCATTCCTTTCATTCGACGGTTAGCAATGGTGGCAACCTTATTATGAGCAATATCTTTTTGTGTAACAGATGCTTTTGAAAAAATTGTCCTTATTAAATTGTATTATGTTAAAAATACAATAAATGTAACTTCAAAGCATTGAATGTCCAGTACCTGAACTGGATCACATTATGTTGTAGACCCAGGTAACGGACGGTTTAAGAAGGTGTTTTGTGGATTAAGACTCATAGTGCTCACTTTCTGGGACTCGGAAACCGTATTTCAAGCGTCTAGACCAGTGTTTGCCTACTCAATGCTCTGTGACGTCACAGAAACCTGCTCTTCTACTCCGAATCGAGCCGCGGAGCAGAGAGTGCCCGACGGGGCATCCGATGCAGTGTTCCAATGATGGTACGGAAGTGGAGGCGAAAGATTTACTTGGAAAATCGATAATTACGTTTTTTAAATGGTAATTATTGTTTAAAATGTTTATGATTCAATAAAAAATATTAAGAATTATATAAAAGAACATATATTATGACATAACTCAAAGAAATATCCGTTTGTTTATATATAACCAATACTGTAATTCCACTTATATTCTTCTATTGGAAAACATTTTTGGAAAAGTTTTAACATTTTAGAACAATAATATTTTATACAATGCTATATAACGAAGTAGCTCGTTCTGAAACAATAATTAATAGTAACAAATAGGTACCCGGTAGGGGGCACGTAAGAGAATTTTGATTCCATGCTTAATTATTTTTGATGTACAGTTTTGTTTGAGTATGTTGTGAATCCTCTTGATTTGGAGTACATTTTCCATAATATTCAATCTGCGAATTCCCTTACTCATCACATGATTGCGGGCTATGTCAACTTTCAGAATTTATTTTTATCTCGCAGGTTTCTCTGGGTCGCAAAGCTACGTAATACATCTGTAGGTTGGACTTTTTAACGTACTGCAGTTCTTTCGATCACACTAAACACTTCACCATTGTCTCAAGTGTCTACAAAAAGAAACCTTTCTTCTCAAATCAAAAGAAAATTAACGGGTGAGCTGGTTTCCCACTCATGTTGCCTGAAACACTAGTAAAGACACATTGACAAGGTTTTCGTCACCGGCAAACTCTGTCTGCTCCTCGCTTCCCCCCCCCCCCTCGAGCGCCTGCTCACGGAGGGGAAGGCAACTCTGACGTAATTTTTCTCCAGTTGGCAAACGCTGGTCAAGAATGTAGGTCTACCGTTACCCAGTAACGCACAATCGAACGCCTCCGAGGAGGAGAACAATGGAATGCGCGTGAGAACGTTATAAATTTCCGTTGAATGGCATTTATTCCTTGGTTGCACTCTAATTTATATTCCTCATTAATCTGAGTAGCTATTTTTAATGAAACACCTATTGTACGAGATAGTTTCCCTTTCTCTTTGAAACACCTCACACGTAAATGCGCTCACAATAAAAATCAAAATATACTATAAATTTGTACTCCTTATATAACGCTTAATGTGTAAATTGAACCATTAACATATCTCTTGCCATGTCACCGCAATTTAATGTATAGTTCAAGCATTTAAAAAAATGTATGTATTATTCCATTTCTGGGTTAATTTAGAAGGTTCATTCACTTTAAATATTTATATGAACACAATGGATTCTAAATAAAGTACTTTAAATATGTTCTTCATAAATCAAGTGAACAAATATCACAAGAACTACAGTACTTAGCTCTCTTCATCGTGTAGATTCTTACTGAAAGGAATGGACTACTGGAACATAAACACTAATTTCCGTAAAAAATGTAACAAACATATCACAGATATCCTTGTTACAAAGATATCCTTTCTCTACATCTATTTTCATTTATTATTTTACAAAGTATCTTGTTAAACATGCTGAATAAAAAATTATATGAAAAACTAAATGAAAAATCAATCATTTCAATTTGAAATCTAAGTAATATATTCTACTTAATGAGAGGGAACATTTATGAAAGAGTAATATCAATTTTTTGGGGGGCAGAATTGAAAAAGAAAGACCATCTTCATTTACACTAACAATATTTCAGTTGTCCTTTATACATACTTTCTAGGGTACATTCAATTTTTGGAAAGTCAAGTTAGAACATTGAAATCAATAATTAAAAAGCGTTAATGAAATAGTATGTTCTAAAAGACTTCTCTCGTTGGTACTGTAACGTAGGTAATTACTGTGAATAACTGAACTGAGAGTTCGCGTTTATTGTTTATTAAATATCAACTTCTATCATATATACCAGTCTTACTATTTCTGTATTGACCCTGGATCTCGCGCTCTGCAGTCAGAAATATATCATAAAAGTCCATTATGAACTCCATTAACGAACTCTTTAACAGCTTCGAATTCGAACATATCAACACACCTCGAAAGGTCACCTGACTCAGTTTCTCAAAGCCGAAAACTCTCTCTTACACGGCCACGTTGGACGTCACAAGTGGCGAGTCGGTTCGCTGTCCCCACGCTTGCTCCATCTCAGCGATCAAACGCGAGGAGGGTTGCCAGCACTCCCTGTTTCAGAAATAATCCTTGGACACCGGAACAAAATTTTAAAAAACGGGCAATACAAAAAATATGTTGCTAAATATCATTTTGAATCACCACACACGTAAACAAATTGAAATAAATGTCATTAACTTACTGTTGAAGTTTTCACTACAAATGTGTAACCTACAGTTTCGAGTTTGCGAGATTTCGAGTTTTGTTGTTGTTTGTTGTTTGTTTGTTTGTAATCATGTCTAATCAATTGAGAGCGACATTCAATATTAACTTTTTGCAAGTGCAATAATTTATTGAAATAATATTAAGAAATCACCTTTTCGTTTTTATACTAATTGTACATTTTCATTTTAAATCGGATATTTGATTCAATAGATATCGGTGAACCCCTCTAACCTCCCGTTCCACCATCTCCGGGTCACCGACTTTCCAAAGGTGACCGCTCGAAACACGAGCCGATGGCGGTAATTGTGCGGAGCCGACCCAGTTATCTCGCCCTTAATTCATTGCGCTCCCGTCCGCAACCCGCCCGCGCCGCTCGCACGTCTTTTGTCATAAAATCGAGGCAGATTCCGCCGGCGACGCCCGGGACGTTGGAGGGGGGTGGAAACCGACGCCGCACCGCCGCCGGCGCGCGACCGCTGTCGCCTCCAGTCCCGCGTTGACGTCACGCTGACGTCATCCGAGTCGGTCCAGTGCCGCCGCCGCGCCGCCGGCGGAGAGGGCGCGTGGCAGATACAGCGGCGGGGGTGGCGTTACAGTTACACTACCCCTAATGTGCCGGAGCTCTTTCAAAAGGGGTTTCTCCACGTATACTAAAGAAGGGAGGGAATCGTGTTCATGTTAAAGATTTTTTAGTACGATAACAATGGTAAATCACGTTTTATTCAAGGTGATATGGTGCATGTCATAGTTTCGTAAACCTACATATTAAAAAACTTCCTTAGTATTTTCTCTCGCTTACATCTATGATAATATTATTAATCAATATAGAACCATACCTAACCACAGACTCCTCAAAAAACATTTCAAGATCATTATTTCTTAACGAAAGTTTTTTAAAACAAATGTTTAATCTAAAAAATAAGAGTTAATTCGGAAAAGTACAACTGAATAATTTTGTTATTTTCTTCAACATGTTATGTAAGTAATGTAAAAGGTTTTTATTTTTACTATGTGGTACCCATATTCCATTCATTGTTATTTCAGCCTCCTATCAAAAGGAAAATGTGTCAATGTTAAGATCTAATCTATAGATACTAAACCTGATGTTCATAAGAAAAATTTTAATTATTTTCGTAACCGTATTGATCCATGGATTTCAAGAAATTAAGTGCGAATAAGGTAATAAAAACATAATAATTATCCGTTCTTGTTGCTTCTCAAATGCCGAAAAGTTGTTGGAATGATGGAAGGGACTGAAAGAAAATTGTTTGGAATTCTCGATTGATTATAATCATCACTAGGGAGACTTTTTATGCCCTTCAAAATCTTGAAATATGCTTTTAAAAATATGCATTATGACCTAGAAATTCTAAAATATGCACTTTAATATGCAATTTAAAATAAACAATATTTCATTTCCTGTATAAAACTTTCTTGATGAAATTTCAGGAGAAGCATGCTTTGAATGAAAAAAATGTATTATTATGCAAACACAATAATCTTACTTGTAGGATAAATAATTTAAGCTAATATTCACCTTAGTGAAGTACATTGTTGCTTTCCTTCACACTGTTTTAAAAAATATCATACCAAGAAATATCTTACAACGTGCATCCTGCCCAAGTATTTTATCATCAATAAGAACAAAAAACTCACGCAAATTGTGACAAGCTCTTTCTAATCAACGAGTGCTTTTAAACAAGTAGATCTTGTAAAAATACGAAACGTTTAGTGATCAGTCTCCATTTTAACGAAATATGCATAATGTACGTCTAGTTACACGAATATGTGCCAAATATGCATTACATGCAATATTTACATGCATTATGCGCCAAATATGCCTTAGTGTACACGAAAAGATGCCAAATATGCATTAAAATAATCTACGTAAAATCCAATTGTCAAGACCAAATGCCAAGTGATTTCATTGAGAGATTCTCTGAAGCAACGGACAAAAATTCTCAAAATCATAGAAACCCGCTCCTTAGTCCTCACCGAGAAACAATAATTCAGAAATCGATTTGTAATTGATTACATGTCACATTTCTATAAAGAAGAAGAAGAAGGGAATGACAAACGGTAGTTTTAACGATTAAATAAATAAATAAAACATCCTTGTACATAGAAATTCGTTAAAATTATAGTTCAATCTGAAAGCATTGGATAAGAGATTTTTTTCAAGTTACTTCATCACTAGAAAGTTCTCCCCGCTGCGACGCTAATAACCCGCACAGTGATTCAACCCTTTGTTTTTCGTGCTAGGTTATGAGCGAGATAGTGAAGTGAAAGTACTCTGACTCATGTAGTCTCCCTTCGAAGGCAAGGCTTTACGGCGAGTACACCTGCGTGTTGAAAGCAGGTAGCCTTTTCTCGGGCATAATCCCCACAAACAGACCCATACATAGAACTTTTATCAGTGGATATAGGAGGATCTTAAGATATGGATAACAGAGGTATTTTTCCTATTTGAGTCACAGACGACGAAGTCTGAGGAAAGATCGCTAAATCTACATATTTCTGACTCACAAATTAAAATTTCTTGTAGATGTCTCATGAATTTGTAACTGTCGTTAACGCTACTGATGTAGAGGTGCGTAGATCTCTCCGACACTTTTCAAGACCTTCTAGCAGATTTCCTGAAGAAATATTTGAGGATATGTGTCCCGGCTGGACACTTGACTTTACGAAATTATGAAATATTCTTTAAATGAATGGATACGCGAAGATTTGCCTACGATCTTCATTAAAAACACTATGTGTAAAGCCATGTATCTGAACTCCAACCAAAAACGTACCAGTTGCACAGATATCAACAGATCATTGAACCTAAAAATACTCTACTCATGAGTGATCAAGAAATAATACACGCTCATTAATAAGAAGTATACAACTGATGAAGATATTTTGAATAACATTTTTATTCTAATGACGACTTCAACCTTTTCAGCATACTACCTTATTTTTGTGGTACGCTATTCGGTGTGGTTTCTTGACTACAACTTTATAACTTTAAGTTTGTGATGATTGTACAAATATTGAATACATCTTCTGTAAATGATGAAATTGCCCACATTCCTTCTCATCGGCGTACTAATATTATTATTTCCATAAAGAAACTTTTCCCAGCTAGAGAATGAGCATTCTAATTGTACATTTGCGTTCAGACTCGTTTTATAGATGTTAAAATAATTTCAATGGGGTCCATATTTAGAATATGGAGTGAATTTAACGTCAATACGGCCCACACCGAAAAGGGACAAACCTGCATATATTCAGGAAACACATTCAATACATTTGTACTTTTGTACCTTTTGACTGCGAGTAATGAGAATCACTGAACCTTTCCAAATTATTTGCTCAACATTCAACCACGATATGGCTGTAGATTGTTTAAGCTGATATAAGCATTTATGTATTTAATTCTATACTGTATTCATGGAGTACAAACAGGAGGATAACTTTTACATCCAACTTTGACCTCTGAGCTCGATAACTACGCCCCTCTATTGTTGAATTCCATTGACGTACTCGTATATGAGCAAAGAAATGTAATTTGTGGCTTGTAAACTCAAATTATACACTATTAACTTTTTTCAATTAAGATTCATTCTGCAACGATTTGAATATAGGAAGAGTAATATTTCTCAGACAGAATTCGGAGGCAATGCAATAATCAAGATAAACTCCAGACAGTGATTAATGAACGAAAAGAGAATTCCTTGACAAAATTGAAACCCATTTACTGCATTTGAAATATGTTTGAGAAAAGCAGTTATATTTCAACAGATCGATAGATTTAGCTAAATCATTCTTCTCCATTCCCTATATCCAAGAGTTCCGCATTCTTGAAATAGTAGCTGGTGTTTACTCTCACAGGAACTCACAACAACGTGCAACAGCAACAGACGCATTCTCTTATTATTTATAACGGATACATAACATTTGCTAATACTTATATCAATACGTTGGTCCATCATTTAAAAGACAGACAATGTTTCAAGTAACAATTTATATACTAAATAAAATACAAATTTCACATAACATTTCGGAAACAGCTGGTTTCCATTATCAGGTGACTTGTCACCTGATTGACCAGGTGATATTCAAGTCATCTGATGATGGAAACCAGCTGTTTCTAAAACGTATGGAATTTGTATTTTATTTAATATATAAACTGTTATTTGAAACAGTTTCTGTCTTTTAAATGATGGACCAACTTATTGATATGTATTTAAAATATAGACAGAAACAGAAAACATTATTACAATTCACTAATATTGCTACTTACAATACTACAACTTTGTTAAACTGTGCGAACAGACAGCACTTCGTAAATCGTCGTGATACTAGTTTCGTTCTGGAATGAAATAATTATAGGCATTGTCAAGAGGAGAATATCGGTTCGACGAAATTGATTGTCTTCAGATAGATTACTTCAGAAGGTGAGACGATTATCAACCATTAACATTACGAAAACCAAAGGAAAAAATAGTTTTGCATTTTTAATCAAGCACGCGATTTAACCTAACAGTAAAAAGCCAAGATAAATTTAACATTTTAAATCTAAAGTAAGACTCCACATTTTGTTCAAGGCACCCTAAATTCGTTTAAGGGAGTTTCGTAGACATGAGATATGAGTTTTTTGTCGAAAAGATGAGAATTTAAAAAATGATTAAAACAAAGTGGAAAGAATTTGAAAGTTACGCAATAGATTAACACTAACATTCGACGTTCGAAATAGCATGGCGTCGATACTTCCACGTTGTGATCATGGATACCATATTTCGCAACGGATCAGGTATCACGATTACCACAACCCCTACGGGACGGTGTCTGTGCAGGGCTCCCGGAGCCTCGCGCCGCGCAAATAAACTCCACTTACTCAACGTGTACGCACCACCCTGGGGCGCGGCGGGCGCCACGGCAGAGAACAAACAGGCTGGGCGCAGGGAGGTCTTCCGCAGCAGAGGCAGGCGCGCAGCATTGTGTGGGGCAAACGGGTTCGGAATCTCAGGAGAGGAAAAACATGTTTCGGTCCGATGGTCGCATCTTCATTTCGCGTTTCCATTGCAGTTAGTAGAATTCGAAATGCCACGGACTCGGACAAAATGCGTAGTAATCAGCAAAAGAGTTGGATATCATCTAAAGACCCTTGGGTAAGAAAAAGATCAAGTTCGCTAAAGATGCGAGTGTTCCACCGTTAAAAGTCGAAAGTAAAAATATCCCAAGTGAATAAGAAGTTAAATATACAGTTAGTAACAGTCTTGTTTGTTATCGTTAATCGTTAATTTTAACTGGAATATTAATGCCAATGAAAAATATATTACAAGATAATTTATTAATTCCAGTTAAATATAGTGTAACTTTGTACACCTAGATGAAACGGTCTTGAATTTGAAGTTCACCTGCACATTTTGTTGCTTGGAAACCTTCCTAGCAGCTAGTTCCCGAGCGACTAAATGTGCTGGTGAATTTCAAATTCAATGCCATTTCGTCTAGGTGAATAACGTTACATTTTATTTAATTGGAATTATTCACTGATCTTGTGAAATATTTTTCATTACTATTAATTTTCCACTTACAATTAATGTTTTGCGAGCAAATTATGGACTGTTACCAACTGTATATTGAACTGATTAACGTCTGAATGTAAGATAGATAAAACTATAGATTGATGTTTCCGGGCATGTTCACTGGTACGGTCATTAGTCCCGTTTATGTAGTGAATGTTTCATTGTGGTAGGTGGCGGCGTTTTCCCCCCTGCTTGTCTGTGAGAGGGCTAGAATTCTCCTCCAGGCAGTGGATTAATTCGACCTACCTAAAAATCCACCTCAGTTGGAACCCGACCCCTAAAACCTCCCGGTCAGAGACGCAACAGAGACAGCAGCAATTCTGGCTAACTAATTCGGGTGGCAATAAAACTATATTTTTTTACAAATATACCACACAAATTTATTATTTATTGTTTAAGAATCAGTATAAAACAAAATCACCAAATTAAGACCACTACACAATTCAAAGCCGAACTTGAATCTAACATGTTCAATTTCGATATTGTTAATTCAGGTTTCAAAATTAAAATAAATTACACCTAATGAAGCCACCAAATTGGTGTAGTTGAAACTTTGTAGGGTTTTAGATTTTAGATTTAATTTCTTTTGAATTTTTTATTGTTTAATTTTCTTGTTTTCTTTTCAGTGGTGTCTAAAATTAATTAATAAACATTTGTCTGGTGTATTGGCCGAAATTATAGTTTTATCAATATTAAGTTTAACTTTTTTGTGGATTAAGTTTTCATTACACACAAAATACAAGTATGAAGGTCTGTTGTTATCACGCTTCTGCTAAAAATATAAGTGGTGTCAGATTCAGTAACATATTGTGTGCAGATACATAAATGCATATTCTTTATGGAAACTATTAATCAGTGAAAAACAGAATGTAACGCTGTTGTTGAATATCCATCAGAAACTAGTACGTCCATAACTGTAGAATAACTACTTAATAACTCTAAACAAGAAAATATATGACGTTCATGAATTACTGATTATTGATAAATTAACACTAGATGAAACAACATTTTTTTTAGTGAATTACAGAAAAAATTGTGATTATTACCTATTTCCTCTTAGTACTCCGGGTAAAGTTTTGTTTTTACCATATGCTTACTTGCCGGTTTATCTGGCAATCATAAAAAATTCGATTAGCATCCTTGCATCTTTTTTGTTGCATTTTTATTGCTTCGAAGAATATTTGGGATTAACTTCTTCAAAATTTATTTCCAACGGAACTTGGGAGATTTTCGGAATTCGTTTCACATGGGACGCTTTATTTCAATATTTTATTATTTCAAACGTCTCGTGATTCCTTTCTGTTTATAAACAGAAAAATAAACGTCGAATTTGTCAGATTTCTGAAATAAACATTGTACACTTTCACATTATTTTTATCCTAATCAGACGTATTTGTTGATCACCTCGCTCCCCTACAGAAGACATTTCTCCAAGGTAAGGGCGGTGTCTATCAGTCACTATCAGCAAAGCACCGAGTGTAAAAGAATGGAAAGATTTCAAGGAATACCTAATTTTCGTAATCATCGTAGAGACAAGGAAAAAAAACGCTTCCCTTTTCATGATAATGGCACTTTCCGTACCTGTGCCACCGCCACGTTTTAAGTAAAATAAACACACATGTGAAAATTGTTTATACACTTACCTAAGATGCTGTCTAAAAATTTACGACGATTATTGTCAATCGTCATATACTGTAAATAGAAATTCAGAAGGAATGAAGGAATCACTTCTCAGATCCGACCCTTCTAGCAGAGTACATTCCACAAGTTTGACAATCAGCTGACTGCTCAGGCTCAATGTCAGGGCTTCGCATGAGACAACTCTTTATATTGACGAATTTATCGCAGTTGTGAAAAGCCATTATCTTTGGGAGATAATACTGTAAACGGGGTGGTGTCCGGAGTGCGGGATTCAAGTCCGTTTGACTTTTTCTTACTTTTCATGGGTCAAGAAGAGAAGGGTACAGTAGTCCCTCGTATTGAATTTGGAAGAAAATTCAAATCGTAGAGAGTTCGGAAAAAATTCGAATATACAGATCATCAAGTTAATAAAAACACCAAATTCATCAGTCACTTTAACATAAAAAAAAGACCTTTCCATTCTGTATAGAGGTATTTTGACATACTCAACGAAAAACTTTTTTAAACGCTTTTAACTAGCAAGTTTATTGACTCAAATCTTGTGACATTAAACTTTCAGACTTTCAGCTTAGAGTTCTTAAGGACGTAAATAACTTTGTTAATAATAGAGGATTATGAGGTATTTTCTGGTGCCACCACACCCCAAAGTAAAAACATAAAAATTGTGAAACTTGACGTAACTTGAATTTAATAAACTTTGAAGTCAAGAGAGTTTGTTAACGTGATGACAACCATTACATTGATTTTCTGGGTGCAGCTCACATAATTGCCCGCGTAAATTTAAAGAAAGATTAATCTGTTAAATTTCCTTATTTTTAAAAAATATTTAATTATTCACAATTAGAAAGTTTTTACACTGCAAAAGTAATAGTACATCTATTACAATGCAATAAAACCGGACAATTTCTTTGCAATATGTGTCGTTTTGTTAAGTTTAAATTTCTTTTTACATTGCTCCAAGTTGAGATATACATAGGGTAACCTGTTACATGCACTAATACAACGGTGCAAAACTATACCATTTAAATTATAACCTTTATAAACCTAAATAATTCTTATAAAGGTTATGTGATAGAATAATATACAATATATCAATTATATTTAATTATATCAATATAAACGAAACTTAACTCAACAAAGCTATTGTCTTAGTTTATCTCAATGTAGTTCAAATTCAGTTACACTTCTCAAGAGTTAGAATTCAGAGGCGAAGGGAATATATTAATAAGAACATTAAGACATTTGAAATGGCTTTTTCTGACTGAATATATTGGGGTGTATATCATTTTCAAATCCTAACTGGATGAATAAGTAATTAGAAAAAAATATACTTCAGAAGCTTCCTCTACAAACAATGCATCTGAAAACACATTTCAAGTTCATACATGGCTATCATCTTTAGCAAGTGTTGAAATATTATGTGCGTCTCATCGATTTATAGGAAAAGTGACGCACCTAAAAAATTGTCATTTTTAAGAAGAAGGATGGGCCGAGTGTTTACGTCGTAAAAAAAGAACGTGTTTAATGGTTTCAACAATATTAAATATCGTGGGGGCACAAGTGAACCTACGATAAGGGAACCGAAACGGGAATGGGAATAAATTTTAATGACGTCTTGAAATACTGCCGCTTTCTGTTCACTCTGAACCACTGTGCCTCGCCCGTCCCCGGCGCTGTCCGGTCAGCTGATGGGCCTTCCCAGAAGGGGGCTCCGCCTCCGCCGTCAGCTGGCGGGCCCCGCGCGGCGCCGAGCGCTCTTTCGACAGGCCCTCTACCTGTCGCGAGCCCTTCTGGACGCCCCGCGCCGAGGCAGCTTTTGAGCTGCTAGCGGATTCGCTTTGTTCGGCTATTTACAACCACGGGGGCACGCGAAATTGCCTCGCGCCCTCCCGTTCGTCCTGAGGCTCAGACGTCCAAGAATGTCGCTTAACAATCCGCCGACTAGCCCTGCCGCTTTGTGCCCAGCGAGGCAAATATGGACGTCCAATACCATCGAACGAGTGGGAGGAGTCGTTCCAGAAAATTGAGCCTTGTTGAAGGACGCGAAGAGAAATATTCGACAGCAAAAAGATTTTTCTGAGGAAGAATCTCTTTTGGTGCCAAAGTTGCAATGTGGAGTATTCATTTGAACACACAATTACACATACTATACCCTGAATCTGAGACTATCAGACTAAAGCTCAAACTGAATTCTGTTCACAAGCTGAAGTGCTAAAAGACAGGGAATAATGTAATAAATGTAGTAAATTCCTGAAGGAAATTAATTTGAACAACAAAATATAAAGTATTTCTGTAACAGAAATTCATAAGAAAGTTATTGTAATTGTAAAGTAGAAAATCTATTGTTATTGTGAGAAAGCATTGCATTTAATTTGCAAATATAACTGATACCATTAATGTAATGAAAACTAGTTTCTGAAATGGTTGTGAAATATAATGAAAATCAGATCGTTAACAACTGAAGCGTTTGATGCGACCTAAAAAAACTTTTCTCTTTGGCAATTGTCTGGCATCGATTTGTCCCTTTGAATTGACGCAAAAAGTACCAAAATAAAACGTACAGCAAGAAAATGGGTTTTGAATGAGCGTCGCGTCGTAGTCAAAGAATGGGAGCCAGATTTCGTACCATTGCAATTGTGATAAAAATTGCTTAAACTTCTACATTATATTTTTTAATTAATGTCATTTTAGGCCTGTGCACTGGACGACTCTGACCAAGTTACGTCGGTAATAACAGCGTTTAGAAATTGCAAAGATAGATTTTCGTTTCTTTCGAAAAAATGGATTCTACCCTTAAGTTAATATAGTATAACTTTTTCAAACTAATGTAGTAAACTAGTTATGCTACAACATCACATACTTTCTCGCGTTATTGGAAACAGCATCGTAATATTGAAATATTGCATTTTTCTGCGCACCTAACACCTCAGCTATTATTTGAATACGTCCAATTCAACCAAGAAGCGAACAACCCACTGTTGCCATCGCAGCGTTGCCAAAACTATGCGCGTTCGCTTGGCTAATAGTATCAATACAGTAATATACGACAGATTTCCATGAAAATTGGTACTTGTAGGTGTTTTCCCCCATAAGGTTTATTTGCGGTTAATTCAGTTTAACTCCACTACATGGCGCTGTAGAACAAAACTAAATATTTCTCGTCAAATGCAACCTACAACACTCAGTAGCATTTTGAATCTATATCGTTAAATAACTTCTAAACGAAGCGCTCGAGGGCATTCAAAACTATAACGTTTCTCACAACGTAACCTACAGGATGAGATCATTCATGAACATTCTATTACATTTTTGCTGGTCCAGCGCTTCATGATATTACCTCACCTGCTTAGAGACGTATAGAATCTGCAAATAAAAGTGAATGAGAGGGACAGAGAGAGGCAGAGAATTAGACACGTAGAGACAATCAGACTGAGACAGGGACAGAGAGAGACGGAGGGAGGGAGAGACAGAGAGAAAGGGACATGAAAGGGGAAAAAGGGCGATGAAGGGCAGAACAACTAGTTAATCAACAAGGGCAGAACCGCTAGTTAATAAATATCACATTCAGCCCGGCCTTGTATGTAGTGCACATGATTGAGTGAGTGTATGCGCGCGTGCGTGTGTGTGTATGTGTGTGTGCTCGCGCGCATGCGTAAAGGGAGAGTAGGAGGCAAAGGTTAGGAAGAAAAGATCACACGTGGCCCGTGGCCCTTTGGTTAGGTCACTGCAATTCACCGGTATTCACCTAGTGTTTATCGGAGGAACCACAGAAAATTACCTATCAGAGCGTCCGGCCGCTAGAATGGTCCTCCAGGTACCGCCATCGTCGGGACTCGAATTCTAGGACAACCTGGCCAACGATACAGGAGAGGAAAGACTCATCTGATGGTGCGTTCATGAATGTCTGGTGAAGCCTCCAATGGAACCATTGAGCCTTAGGAATTGCTTCTAGTAATTTACAAGGCAAACTACTATATTTAGATTGTGTAATATTTGATTTTTCTGTTCCATTTGTTTTAATACCCTGCAAAACAAACTAGTGGTACTACCAAAGCACATACTTTTTTCGCATTGTTCCTAAATGCTCCGCAATATTATACTAATACATAAACCAGCAAATTTTTTTTCGCTCCGAGATGCGATCCCTAATCCTCAGATTTAACTTGCCGGCATTCATGCCACTAAGCCACATTAGCGCGCATGGACGAACTCGGGCGAAGGCATAAACACGTAAATGCCCGACTGTCCATGAAAGAAACAACAACAATAAATAAGTCAGGGCAAAGTATAAAAAAATCCACGGTAGATACATTTATTCCTTTCTTATTCATATTCAAACGTCAGATTCAACAAGGAGGGCCACCAAAGCCCATACATTTTTGAATTATTTAAAATACTCCGCAATAACATACACCTAAATAAAATGGCAAAAGTGTTTTAAACAGCAAGTTTTTTCTACTGTATTTCATGGCCATTTGTAGTAGAATCCATTATGTGGTCCAATAATTGAAATTTATGTCAGCCGACGTTTCGGAGTTTTACTTCTCCATCCTCAGGGCTGAATACATTTACAACACGGTTAGATGTATACACTAATTACACAATGTCACACTAATTGCAATATCATACAGTGTAATTGTAAGTCTGTACCATTCTGTAGCACCACTAGTTTATTTATTTACCGTCTCTTATTACACATGTGGAGAAAATTTAAAGAAAAAATTTTCGAGCCTTTTTTGAGAAATGTTCTTTTGGAAATTTGATCCGAAAACTACGCAAAAACGATTTGCTTTTCAGAAAATTCTACATAACCTTTTTTAAAGAGCTAATTTTGTACAACAGACTTTGTTTGAGGTAATCTCTATCTACAATTTTCTAGTTTTAAAAATATTTTTTTGCAATTTTCAAGAAACCAAGTAATTCCGGAAGTAGGACTAAGAATATTTTTTATCGTCCCTCATTACATGAAAGCGAAGAAAATTTAAAGAAAAACTTTTGGGCGGTTTTAGAGAAATATTTTTTTTGTAATTTTGTAGCGCAATTTACGCAAAAACGTTTTATCCACTTTTTCGTTACCAGACTGCAGCTATAAGAGTTTTTCCGGCGCTCGATTACATAACCTTCTCTTCTTAAGAAATATTCGTAAGGCGAGAAAGTAAAAAGTTAATTACGAAAGTTTAAGTTCCTACGCCGCCATAAGGGGCCCCCACGAGACGTTTGCCGATAGAACACTTGGATAATGAGAGCCGCACGTTTATTTGTGCCATTGATTCTGCCATTTTATAACCAACTGTTAGGGAACTTTGAAGTGTGCGATATATTTTTTTGTGTTGGGAATCATCAATCTATCCTAAATCTAATATAAATGTCCTCCTTAATGCCTCCAATTGTTATGTCTCTTCAAATCCTGGTACTGCGTGACGGAGCTATCGAGTGATAGGATATTAAATGGCGGTGTTACTTTCTGTATCTAGCTACTCTGTATTCTATCCGGAGCGCCCGCGAAAATAATATAAAAATTACATTATTTATTGGTAATATAAAGAGGTATTTAAGAAACATAAGAATATATAGATAATTAAGAAACTTCTTTAATCTTCTTAATTAAAGAAAATAAATGCACGGCTTGTGGCGTATTTTTCCATACCATGAATCAGGGTTGGTCATTGAGCAACCGCTCGCGAGTTTGTGCTTCGGTGCGGTGAGTGCGGAGACGACCTTATCGATGTACAATGTTCCCCAGTTCCGCCACACTGCCAATATGCTAAAACTGTGCAGCCTTGCTCACGAATAATGTCGTCCTTGAAATCATAAATCTGCCTCAGAACTGGAGTACATAGGATATGTTAGCCACCGTAGCTGAGGGTATGGTAATTTTCACTCAAAAGTCAGTAATTTGCAATGTGCGATGAAAACAATGTTGCAGGAAAGTATTTTCTAAAATCAATAATCGTTAACTGCACTTAAGAAAACAACTATGGTTTATTCGTATTGTACGAGCATAAAAGGAATTGCAAGAACATATATGCGCATGCTTAGTTCGCAGTCTCGAAAATTAACCGATGGATTTTCATTCTTCATTACAAAAATTTATGACTCCCTTTTGTTTGCTTCCACGACATTCCTCTTCATTAGTGAAAACGAATTTTATTTTTCATAATGCCATAACTAAGATAAAAGAATTAAGAATTCAAACAGAAGTTAGAAATCACAAAACACGTGTCTGGGAGCTCGTCTCAGTAAAAACAAACCCGTCAAAATATTTACAACAGGGGGAATCTCCTTAGTTTCGAGTCGGGAAAAGTATCCAGATTCTACGTCTGCACAGAAACCTGTTTGCATTGTTTTATTTCGCCGACATTGTAAATCACTGGTTAATGTACAGAACGAACACAAACATGTTAATCATTGGTAATTGCGCAGTTATTATCGCATGACACGACGAAAATTACACATTATTTTTGGTGTGTAAAATGGAAGTGATATGAAATTTCAACAGTAATCATTCTTTCTCATTTAATGACATACACAAACATGCATGATATTAACATTTAAAATCATTGCAGTTCTGAATCGAGTGTGCACATGTCCCTTCTTTTGCAAATACGTCCCAAAATATGTTGTGTGTTTGGTAGAACAGCAAGAAACATACGAAATTGACAAAACTGGAATAGCGTGAGCGAAGCACATAACGCCCAACAAAATTTTAAAAATAGCAAGAATTAACTATAAATATTGAAATGCTGACGTGAATTTGTCAGTGTGAAGGGAGGTTACCATCAAAGTGAAGAAAGGTTTTGCAAAGCTCGCATTTGAAAATCATGCAATGAAAAAATTGTGTATCAGAAGTATTGAGGATTTCGATAGGCAAAAGTTACCTCACAGATGTTTCAATAATACGAATAATATGTCCATAAAAATCAATTGTGTTTCAAAGTAATCTGCAATTGCATCTTTGATCTGCATATATTTAAAAATACTTAGCAATTGTTTACAAGACTTTCGTCTTAGGCTTCCTTAGAATCTCTCTACCTAATTCTTGCTTGAATGAAAAATAAAGATTCGTGTCTGTGCCTTGACCTTTCATTTGTGCTGTTAAGTAAGCATTTACGCTGAACATTAATTAAATGCGGAAGTGACAAAAAATATGCCTATTTGCAGTCTCCTATTCAATTCAATGACCATGAAATACCAGCGCTCATTGGTACCATATAGCGATACACTATTGCATATAATAATAATAATAATAATAATAATAATAATAATAATAATAATAATAATAATGCCTTTATTAAGTGGCAAACCTCACACCATACGGACTGGTCTTCCGTCTGACCCTTGCATCTTTGTGTATGCGCAGTGATGAGAAATCTTTGATATGATGTGGGTCGAGTCAGAATTTCCCAGCAAATGCTTGGTTTTATAGACGATTACTACAACTCTTAAACTTTATAAATATGCATTTCATGGTATACTGATTTAGAAAATATACTCTTGTTCCCTGTATGTTTGCAAGTTTTCCACACTACAGCACAGCTTATTTACTACATCTAACATGTTACTAACTTTTCATTAGTTTTTTCCCCTTAAAGTATGTTGACATTAAAATTACTGTTTATTATTCATATATACATAAATACAGAATATGTATGTACCAATAGCAATCAGACAACGGGCAGATGTTGCAGTCGCTTTTTTCATTGCAAAGCTGCTATTATAATTCTCACAAATTTTGGAAAGAAAACCACTACGAACTGGCCACCCTTTCGAACAGGGAACGGTAATACGTTAAAGCATTACCATTGGGACTAGAAGTAACTGAAACAATGCGGTTGCATTTCTGCGTAAGTGAAAGGCGGGAGACTGCGAGGCCAACCGATCAGAAACAGGTATATGGATGAGCTAGGTTTCGCTCCCGCGACAGAGTCTGGAAAGTACTCCGACGTTGCCCCCTGCAATGGCATTCTAGGACAATTACCGTGACATTGTCAAACCTTATGTAACTAGTTTTGGAAACAGCATATGCGAATAGGATGTTCCAAGCACAAGGAAATCCTATTCTGGCTTTTGGAACTTCACAGTGGCAGAATGACAAATGTCATCCTTGCGCTATTGCGCTCTGGTTCGAAGAAAAATGACTTTCTGTGTAGAAAAACAATTTTTCAAACAATCGAGTGGAACTGATCTAACTGAAGAAAATTGGGTTAAAAAAGTTAATTTTTCACCCATACAAGACGCTATGAAAACAAAAAATTCGTAAAGTGCTAAAATTTGATAGTGCATATTTAATACATTTCTACCCTCAATCGTGCATGCTTGGCTATTTGATGGCGTATCTTAAAATACCTATTTAAGTACTGATAGAGTTCTTTCTTTAATATGAGGGATAATGACTAGAATCTAATAGGTTTGACTGTAGAACGTCTCTTCCAGCAATATTTTTTGAGACTTGCGGTTGGGATTCTAAGAGTAATAGCGTTTTCCATTTGTTGCACTGAAACCCACCCTAGTGCAGGGCATATACGTCATCGCTCCGCAACAGTGCTGCCCCACACGCGTGAAAGGCAGACGTGGGGCAGCCACGAATGAATCGTATTCCGGAACTGAGTCAGTGCGTGTACGCAACGCAATGACATTATAGACAGCTGTTCTTTGGTCTGCCACACTGACAGAACTCGTAAAATAAGAATTTTGGAATTTTGGTCGTTGTTATAATTTTATAATGATAATTTTTATTATAATACATCTTGTACGAAGTCTTTTGGTAATTGTTTACTCCTCAATTCATAAAGTATTAACGCGTGTGATTCCTTATTTAAAAACTACCGAAAACTTCAAAAGCTAATCTGTCGAAAGTTCATTTCTCAAGATTTGCCAGGGATTGATTTCGAACATAGTACACTAGATCACGAAACGAACGGCTTCTGCAGAATTATTTGGTTATTGAAAACTAAAAAAAAATATTAATATGAGCATTTCCGCTTGCGCATGCGAGAAACTCTTCTTGACACATTGTATATTTGAATGATTTTGTAAGGGCATAGGTTTGATTACTAAATAGCACTGGATTTGTTAACATGCAGTAATTCACGGTTAAATATTACGAAAACACAACCCGATTTTCCGAACTTCGAGTAAGTCACGAAGTTATTTTAAAGCATTTCTTGTAAAACATAGTATACTCCATCATTCGAAGTACTCTGTGTGACAGGAGATCCTTAATTGCCTTTACAATTTCACCATGAATCCAAATCAACATTCATAACTTTGGTACCTAACCTCAAAACGGCCCGGTGCAACGGACTGCACCGTCGAGCTCGTCAGTGCAGGTTAGGGCGCCCCGAGTGCACCCTGGTTCCGTGTCATTGTGCGAATGGAACATGCGCTTCCCTGTACTGGTGCGCCCTAGCGGCCGAATGGAACACGAAAGCTGCCCTGAGTGTGCACTGGGTGCGCACCCGTGCGGCGAATGGAAAACGCTATAAGTTCTCACTAGGTATTTTAAGAGTAAAAATTTTAACATCAGTTGTTTCTAACATATTCGACACGATCCTTGTTTCCGAAACTTCTTCCTATGAAATTTTCAAAATAATCGGTAATCAAGATAATAAAAACTCGCTCAGTTGATAATAATTTTCTGATTCTTTGTTAAAGACTTGTACATTTGAAATTATACACCCGTTAACTCACGTTAAATGCATCCTTATGCACCGGAACATTTTCAGATATTTTCAAAACAGCAAAAATTAATAAGTCGCTCTTTGCAAAAAATATCGCAAACTTCCATAGCGACCCTCCTACACCTCTGCTTCTGAGTCAATGATCCCCATCTCGATCAGGTTTTACTTCCACTTTCCCAGATTCTTTGAGCGAATGCTGAGATAGCTCCTTGTTTTGCTTCTGAACGTAAGGAACTTCGCTATTTGTGCCCGTTTTCTACAGTTCAATGGGTAATATAATAATTCAAATTACCGTTCTTCATGTTCTCGCGGCAGAAAGTCTAGACCAGTGCTGTCAAGGTCGATGCCACAAGCGGGAGTCCGTCGCACGAGTGTCACGACGAAATCGCCCCCTTCACGCAGTTCGTTACCCCGCCACCCGACAACGCCATCACTATTGTAAAACGGCGGGGGTTACTAATAGTTTCCTTTCCCGACGCTAGTTGCGCCGGTAGCTCGTGGCATGCTACCGAGCCACGACGCGTGCCACTGCCACCAGTAGAAGACCTTGACACAACTGGTCTAGACCTTCATGAATATCACGATGAGGGACAATAGCCAACATCTACATCTAGCTGATCTGCTGTTGCAAATATTTTTTTACGATACAGAAGCGAATATTTTCTTATGAATTATTGACATTAACGCGCTTTCCACCAGCATTCATAATTAAACTTGTACAGGTGTCTCGTTAGCTATGGGCCACCCCTATAACTTCGTAACGGTTCACAATATGGAAAAGCAGTTTTCACTCAACAATGAGTAATTACGTATGGGGCAAGTAGAGTAACGGTACCAATCTTTGACAGGGGTACCAGTATTTGACAGTCACAATCTCAAAACATTTTATTAAGCTCCATGAAAATCTCAGTTTAAAAATTTAATAAGCAGTTCAGGAGTAGTAGATAACCACTGACGCTTACCTTCGCAAATCATCATCCTCAGTTCTCCCCTACGTAATGACTGCCGTTTATCATCGACATACGATGTGCTCTCCTTGATGAAATGCAGATAAGTTTACTTTTCAACATTAGATTTTAATCCAAAACAACTTTTTGCATTTATTTGAACATTTGTATTTGTTAATAATACATTATTATGTATCCATTGAATTAAATAATATATTTAAAATTTTAAGGTTAATACATACTATTTTAAATACTGGTATGCAGAAATTAGATACATATCCAGTGTTTGACACCACTTGTCAATTGCTGGTTTTAAGTTTTTTTTTTGTGAAATCTAGCAGTACTTAATACTAAAAACATTCTACCTTTCAAATAAGGACATTATATTTTGGTTTTTAGGAAAGAGACTCGCTATTACCAGTAAATGACAATGGGGGTGTCAAATGCTGGTTGTTCATATGTCAAATACTGGTTTAAGTAATATTTCACTTTTTTAAATCTTTTTTTACAGAATATCTACATTACTAACTTTGCTGTTAGTTGAAAGTCCAATAATTTGTGTATTAGAGCATGAGTTCCAGAACGTAGATTTGCCAAATGTAGCCTGAGCATGCACACGTTTAGTAGATCAAGATTCTAGCTCTAAAGAAGTAACGCCAACCATAAATATTCCTAACGTTCCTAGCCCTTTCAAGAAATCGTTATTTTGGCCGGTAACAACTTCACCTACCCTCAAAAAGGATTAATTCAAAACAACCACTCTTTCGACCCGGATAATAACTTCAAAATGCTACATTTCGAAAACCAGGGGAAAAAATTGAATATTTTGGAACATTTTGAAATTTTAGAATTATACAAAAATCCAAACCCAATATGCCTTAATGAACCATCTCAATTAAAATCCAGCCCCATCATTAATTTATTTAGCTTTCTCGATTTTTACTTCCTCACTTTCCCCCAATCAGTCTCCGTACCTCGTACGATGCACAAAATGGCGGCATCCTTGAACGGGACACTATGTAGATTATACTTAATGTGTTCAATCTGTGTTACTTGGGTAAGTACTATAATTAAATCATTATTATGCTGAATCTATTTGTGTACTTCTGTAATAATTGGAGAATAATTATGAATAAATGAATAATTATTATTCATGTGCTAACTGAATTTTCAATATTGTAGAGCCACTGATAATGGGAAAAACACTTCCAAACACGTGTACGACTGAATTTTCTACAAATTAAAAAAATATTCTACTATTGTGGTTGATACCTCTTTATCCTTGAAATTTTATAAAGGAGTACCACAAGATCTCTGCTGCCACCATAGAACTAGCCCATTACCTTCAATAGATTTGTTCCGACATTTTGACAACATGAATTTGCAATATATTAATCAGACACCAGAACTAAGTCTCCCAATTGGGACTATACTGTTGCCAATTGGTGCATGTCTGTGCCAAATCGGATGAAATAGTTACTACAATGACCACTGAGATTAGTGAACTTTCGCTTCGTTTTACATCAGAATTTGCAATATGAACATGTGAATCACAGTATTTCATATTTTGTGTAAATCCCTCAGGTCAAGTGTGAACCTGTCAAATTCTGACAGGTTCACACTAGTCGAAAATAATATTTTGTGAACTTTGCGAAGATTTTTAAAATAGGAAAGCAATCATACAATGCACAAAGAACAGCTGTTTTCAATATTTAACTTCCACTTTATTTCCGATTTTTCCCCATATGATCATCACAGGCTTGATTCATTTTTCCATAGTGCGTGTTCAATAATAATTGCTTAATTGTATAATAGCATAATTGTAGCTGTGTTCGTTTAATCATTTCCTTAATACATTTTTCACTTCCCATATTAATCGAGGGCATTATCGAAGTTCGTACTTTTATGTACTTGTATTCGATATTTTTTGGAATATTACTTTCTTACACAACCATTTTTAAAGTAGGTAAATATAGTACGTTTTTTAAGAACCATATGAACTCTTATTTAACTGGCAACAAATCTTACACCTTCACATTAACAAAGATAGAAACTTTCGTTCAACAGACGTTTTTTGGGAGACATTTCTCATTCCTTTACTTTGCACTCCAACTGCTTTCTGAAATTGAATTATCAAGAAAGTGGCAGCGAGGAGCAGAGGGCGGTCAGTCATGAAACTCAAATTTTTGAAATTCTGAATTCATCTTGTAGAGGATTTAAAATACTTTTGTGTAATAAATGTGTTTTGAAAAAAACGAAAAAGAAGACTAGTAGGGCAAAGAGATATTTCAACAAACATTCGATGCAAGAGAAGCAAGTGTTGAGTCAGTTGACACGGCGAAAAAGGAAGTCGAGTAGGCTTAGTTAAGTAAGTTTATGTACATAAAACAATATACCGTATGGTTTAAATAATCTGCAGTTACTGAGCGGCGTATCGAGAATTTTGTCTGCCTGACGAAAATCTGGTAACGCTCTTATACTACGCGTCTCTTGCTTAACACTTGAGCTGTTGTTTCGGGCGGTCTATCACTGAATATTTCAACCACGCTTAGTTTGAAGGGGAAGGTCCGTGGAGATCTCGATCAAATAGTGCGGCCAGTGCTGTTAGCGCCGCTCGGCGATGGCGCCGCTCAAGATCCAAGAGTTGTTATAACAGTGAAAGCCACGAGTTGAGGCTGTAATAGCCGTCGCTGTAATATTCGTAGCAGGCAGTTCACTCAGTGGAATACTTGGAAAATTACGGATCAGTAACGTAAGCCACGAAAGATGTTTACATTTGCTACAACAGAAACAAGTTTTTAATGATACGTACGCGAAGCTGGATTATTTTGAGGGATCGCGTTATTTTGCCTATCCTTCTTCCTTGCAAAAGAAGCAATTTTCTTGAGCATTACCAGATTTTCTTCACGCAGACAAAATTCTCGATACGCCGCTCAGTAACTGCAGATTATTTAAAGCATACGATATATTGTTTTATTTAGTACGTAAACTTACTTAACTAAGCCTACTCGACTTCCTTTTTCGCAGTGTCAACTGACTCAACACTTGCTTCTCTTGCATCAAATGTTTGTTGAAATATCTCTTTGCCCTACTAGTCTTCCTTTTCGTTTTTTTCAAAACACATTTATTACACAAAAGTATTTCAAATCCTCTACAAGATGAATTCAGAATTTAAAAAATTTGAGTTTCATGTGTGCTTTAACTTATCTCATTTCCATGCTGTAACGTTAACGTGACGTTATTTATGAAGATAACCGTTGTTAGTTCGTGAATATTTTTCGATCTTAAACTTCAATTTCACGCTTAGTGGGGCAAATAAAATGCGAAAGCGTTGTTTCAGTTGCCCGAAGCATTGCTGAATGACAGCACGCTTCCGAGAAAGTGGTTATAATAAGCTCTTTCTAATTATGTGGACGGTGATATGTATTTCGTAATTAAAAATACCATAATCTGCATTTCCAAGAAGCAATGTGTTGGTTTTGATAATTTTCATTATTTCGTAAATGTGTGAACTTTGCCATATTCTGGGGTCGTATTTTGATTCCATCCAGAACACATTAACACTAGTTCTCATATTAACATGAAGCTGGATTCTTTTTCTATTAATATATTTTTCCACAACGATGGTAGGTTTTTAATAAGAATGCATTTACAATTCACGGTGCAGATAGAAAAAATATGCGTGTATATGTTCAGGCACTTATTTGTTCATTTCCTCTTCGTATTGTGAACATTAATCCGTTTTTGAAACTTGTCTGGAGAATTACCAAATATCCACCATCACTTCAGTGAAAACTAAGAATCACCTACACAAAAACTGCTTTCGTGTTCGTTTCGTATGAACGAAAGCCACATCTGATGTCCACCCTTTTGTTGACCAAAACCAAGCGCTGTGAGTATTGAACATTTCTCTCCGAAAATCTGGATGTGGCTTTCGGGGGTATTACATCTGTGAACAAATACCTACTTTTAACATAGATATGAAAATCTCACTTTCAAAAGTGAGGCACCTAAAGACCAGACTCAAAACAGTTTGAGAATATGCTCATAGAAAAAGCCTCTGGCAGTCAAAAGTTTTGGCGAGTGTAACAGCACTGGCAGAAGCAGGGGTGGCAAGAGAGGGGTAGGGGGTGGTGATAAGAGTTGGCAGTGAGAAGGACGAGGCAAGAGCAGGATGCGATAGCGAGCGTCATGGTAGCAGAGACGATGGACAAAATATTTAAGAAGAAAGAAGTGGCGTTTTTAAAATGTTTAAAATTTCAATTTATGAGAATATCTATTTAATACATACATTCGTTTTACGTTATATTTTATACTTTGTTAAACATTTTATAACAAAGCATCTGAACGATATTTTTATAATCAATGTCAGGATTGATAGAAAGACAAAAATGAAATAATTGGACCTTTTGAAGAAGAAATGTCAATAATAATGGTGAGAGATTGATAGATATTTGTGAACAAATTAGTTTGACAATACTAAATGCACAAAGTTATGAATACACATTTATGAATTTTATTAGCAAATTTAATCATACGTTAATCAAAGTTATTCATAAATACACATGGTATAAAGATTCTTTAAATTCATCACCGATATTAGACTGTATTATAAGAAAAAAATTAAAGGTTCAAGATGATAGAGCTTTCAGCGATCCAAGTTGTGGCACAGACAATTATTTAATTAATTGGAAGATATTGTTTCCATTTAAAATAAAAATTCAAAAATAAATCGAACTGAAGAAGTATAAGTGCAAAGAATTTGTTGGAATATAATGTAAAATTTATTAAAGTATTTTATATTTGTACCAAAAAGATTTGATGAAACCTAATTGAAATTGAATTTGAGAATGTAGAAGAACAGTATAGATACATAATACATAATATTAATATGGCAGCAAAAGAAGCAATGTGTGAAAAAGAAGAAAAACAACATGCATTTATATACTATTGGAGTGAAGAAAATAAAAAAAAGATGTGGAGGATAAATGAGTGAAGTACCTCAGCTGGCTAAACACAAGACTATGAAAGACAAAATTGATAACAAAAGAGCTCAAGCTAAAGTAGAAAAAGACATAACTTTGGAGAAGAGTACATATAAATTGGGAAAAATCATGATTATTTACAAAATTTATTATTTACATTATTTACAAAGTGGAACAAAAGGTTCAGAAGCTTGGAAAACATTGAAAAATTGAAGAAAAAATGTAACCAACAAAATAAAATTAGAGGGAATTTCATTACAAAAATGGAAACAATAGTTTGAAGAATTGTTAGTTGAAAGACGGAGTCAGTCTGCTAAGCTATAGATATATTTAAAGAATTTGAGAACATTTAAAAAAAAAATTTAGATATGTCATCATTAGAAACAGCAATTGAATCTTTAAAAATGGAGAAGCAACTGGTGAAGGAGGGAACATTGAAAAATTAATGAAGTGTGAAATAAAGAAGCTATGGGAATTAATTTGAAAAATGTTTATGATGAAAATCACATGATTTTGAAGTGAGCAGATCAACCATTGAGCAATACATTGTAATAGAGCATTGAACAAATTTGTAATAAAACAGTTAATAGAAAAAATTAATGAAGTGGGACAGCAAATTTATTTTATATTTCTAGATATAGAGAGAGCATATGATAGTATTCCATTACAAAAGTTATGGAAGGTATTGAGAGAAATAAACAAAAATCAAAAGATTTTGATGCCAACAAAAAAATTATATGATGGTGCTAATTCATGGGTGCAATCTCTCCAAATCAATTTTCATTACCTAAGGTGTGCATCAAATTGTGCAGCATG
This sequence comes from Acheta domesticus, assembly GCA_031308135.1. Lineage (NCBI taxonomy): Eukaryota > Metazoa > Arthropoda > Insecta > Orthoptera > Gryllidae > Acheta > Acheta domesticus. The sequence continues at coordinate 83,084,110 of JAHLJT010000631.1, read as the reverse complement.
TCTCCTAGTTTATTTAACATATGTTTACGAAAATCACTAGGAACCTGTAAAAAGAACGTTCAAAGAATGGGTGTTCCTAAGGAATATAAAATGACACTCTTTATTATTTGCAGATGACCAGTTAATAATAGCATAGGATACTGAAGAAGTGAGAAATATGTTTAGGAAATTATTAGAAGAATACAAGAAATGGGAGCTAAACAATTAATATGAAAAAGACATTTTATATGGGATGTGGAGTAAATAATACAGGTTTAATTTAACAGTATGGAAAAGGAAAAATTAAATGTTGTTCAGATTTTAAATATTTGAGAGTAGAAATAAATAGGGATAGAAATCAAGAAGTTGATATAAGACAGAATTAACAAAGGAAGATCAGCAACATCAATGCTAAATAAAATATTTTGGGATGAACATATAACAAAAGAAACTAAATTAAGGGTACATAAATCTCCTGTAGAAAGTACTGTTTTATGTGGGTAGAAATTTGGAAATTAAAGAAAACTGTAAAGCTAAAATTACTAGCAACAGAAATGGACTACAGGTCATCCAGGATATCAAAATAAGATAGACTAAGAAATTTAAAAACAAGAAAAATGAATGAAGTGCATGCAAGTTTGGAAACTATTAATATAAGCAATTACAATGATTCAGACATGTCAAAAGAATGAAAGAAAATAGAATTCCAAAAATAATTTTACAGTTGTTTCCTGAGGGTAGGAAGAAAGGAGGAAGATCTAAACATAGCTGGTTGAGAGAAATTCGCAGACTTTTGAAAGAAGAATTTAACAGATAAAGATTATGAATATTGGGCCAAGTGGAAAAATAAAATTAAAATTATATAAAGTATTAGAATTATATATATATACAGGGTGAGTCACGTAACTTTAGCACCTCCTGTAACTTTTGAACGGTTGAAGATATTGCAATGCAGTTTTCACGGAAGTGAATGAGGGAATGGGGCTAATTGATATGTGTATTGATTTCTCTTTTATCACTTTTATTTTACGAGATATTTGAGGTAACTTTGTTTTTTTCAAATGGGACTATACATATTTTTTCAGTCTATCATGACAAGCGTAAAAGACGAATCCAATGATGTACATATTGTCATATGTTAGATAAGCATTTTTTTGAGTAATTGTGATTTTTTTGCGGCTAGTGTTTAACGGATATTTTCATTGTAACTGTCAGCCCCACAAGGTCACGCAGCGCTCCCCCAGCAAACGCGGGGTCGGGAAAGGGAAGGGATTTTAGTACTTGAGGATACGAAAAATATTCACAAAACTGTTGCATTTTTTCCTGAACTCTCCTTTCCACCCTGATCCATTTTCAGATATTTTGTTTTTCTTAGGGATTGAAAATACGGATTTGTCTTACGTAGTATTTATTGAAATAAGATTATTTCTATCCCTTAGTTATTATTATATTCTTATTAACATTGAAATTGTTTGCTCAAAATACGCAATATTTTTTGTACAGTTTTAGTTATTTATTCTTATTGTGCTTTGTTTCAAGATCCATTAATACGCATCTTATGAAACCCCATTAAATGGAGTTGAAGTTATAAACAATTTTATTACGATACAAACTTATGACAAATCCTTATTTTCCATCCTTTAATTCCTTCAATCAAATAAAGTCGAAAATCTGATAATGCGGAAGGATGGAAAGCACAGTTCAGGAAAAAACTGCAATGGTTTTGTGAATATTTGGAATATGTTTCGTATCTTCAAATCTCCCTTCCCTAGCCCGGGCGCGCGTTGCTGGTGGAGCGTTGCGTGACCTTGTGTGGTGGACTATTCAAAATGTCCGTTAAACCCCAGTCGCAAAAATCAAAATTAATCAAAAAAATGCTTATCTAACATATGACAATATGTACATCATTGGATTCGTCTTTTTACGCTCGTCATGGTGGACTGAAAAAATATGTATAGTTCCATTTGAAAAAACAAAGTTACCTACAAAATCTCGTAAAATACAAGTGATAAATAAAAATTAATGCACGTATCTGTTAGCCCCTTCCCCTCATGCACTTCCGTGAAAACTGCATTGCAATAACATCAACCGTTCAAACGTTACAGGAGGTGCTAAAGTTACGTGACTCACCCTGTATATAATT
>JAHLJT010000631.1:83029252-83080988 GCA_031308135.1 Acheta domesticus | reverse complement strand
TTTTTTTTTTTCAGGGCATGATTAGTGCGCTGAAATTGAATTGTTTGTTCTTAGGAATAGTGCTAAAAGTGAGAGTGTTTAAGATCATCTGTGAATGCATTAAGAATCAAAATACTTCCGTTGACTCATCAGCAACTATCGAACCTTTATGTCTGTCTAAAAAATAGCTATATGACACAAGTAGTAAAATAATTTTATACGTGACACAACATTACCTACATGCAAAATAAAAATGTCATTCGTTTTCATAAATTTACGTTGAATCATGTATTAACACTAATATTGATAAAAAGCTAGATTGGAAAACGTGCTGAATGCGTTTAGGGAATATTTGGGCCCTTTGTGCGCCAGGGTTGATGGGGCCGGAAGAGTCTCGCGCGGTGCCTCGCCGCAGCTCGGGTAGCTTCCGCCATGGCAACGATAACGAGGCTGCGCCATAAGCAGCGGCGCGGCAGGCAGCCAGCCAACCAGCCGGGCGGCCGGCCACGCTCGCCGGCAGGTGCGCCAGGCCACGCCTCACTCGAGAGGAACTCGAATGCAACGACAGAGGGACTAAAACGTTAATGATGAGGGCGATTGTAGATGGAGAAGTCGATTCAGTGGAATTCGAAGTTTACGAAGACATTTCCAAAGATGTACTATCTAGTTCATTCTATTTCGCTCTTTTCTCATCCTTCATCCATCTATTTGAATTGCTCGCTAAGTCAATCATGTTTTTGTGTAATTTCTCCCTGACTTTTTCACAACTGTTTCTTTTTTTTATTTTTCGATTTGTAACTTGAAGAAAGTTATGTAACGTTGAGAAATGAAATCGATATAGAGATGTGGACGAAAATAATGTTTTAGAGGTTCCCAGATACAGAAGGGTTGTTTTAAAAGGCAGTTCTGCCTGTGACATATCAGCAACTTTGGAGGCAGGCAAGCAAATCCACTTATTACTGTTCTTAAATCGTTGAAAACTACCAATGATTTATATTATTAAATTATAAAACGATGTGAATTGAATGTAAACGTATCCTTAATATCTTATTTTTGCTGCCAGTCTGCCGTTGCATCCATGCTGCTGGGTATTGGACGTGTTCCTACTTTCCAAGCCTTTCCAACCATATTAATTTCTTGTGGCTTGGGTGTTTTCTGGATTACTTCATTTGTAAATGTATAAATACCATACCTTTTTTAAAAAATCGATTAAATGGCGAGTAATCTCACTAAGAGGGGGGAAAGTTTCGGTATGCTGCACATACCTGCTAGTATCTTTAAACTTGATATTGGAATAAAGCAAAACGCCATTTTTACGAAACAAATGAAGTTTTTTTTTTTTTAAAATCTCTAAAGTTTCGACATTTTCAAAATGTTGCAGTAGTAGTTTTGTGATTTAATGTGTTTGTCGAAGCTTTTAATGATCTCTTCTTAAGTTTCTTAGAATCTTGAATGAAGAAGTGGCACACTTTTCAGAATAACAGTTTTTCATCTTTTCCTAAAGACATTTTCTTGAAAACTGCTACGAAATATTTCTCAAAAATGTTTAGGAAATAGCGATAGTAGTGTTCTGTTATAAGGAATTTCGTAGTTAGAATTTTGCAGAGATTTTATTCTAATTTTATGAAACCGTTACAAATATCCGTGAATACGGCTATATTGCAGCACTGCTATTTTTCATTGCGGGATAGATGTAGTAGGACATTTTATGCGAGTTTCATAATGTTATTTCATTTGCTGACCAAGGAAGACAATTAGCAATATCTTCGTTTCCCATGTGACAATATTCCTCTGTTTTTCCAATATCCTTAAGTCCACTATTCCTATTCCTCTCTTATTTAAAACTTTCTCGTCCACTCTGGTACGTTATTTTTCATCTTTTCCTTTTTACATTAAATTTCCCATTAATTAATGAAACGTCTCGGAAATAGTTTTGCATGCCATTTACAATAGTTCTTTTACTTTCCCAGTCTCCTTTACGATACCAATTTTTTTACCTCGTACATTGAAAAATTATGATCATTTTTCTTCACTCTTACGAAACGTAGGGCGCCGGAAATAAAATCGCAGCCGCACTGCTTCAACATTTTGATTCCGTCGCCAACCGCCAACCGCTTTCTGATGTACGTAAATTAATACTTGTCTACGTCACGCAGGCTGTGTCATCTGAAGGACATGCAACTCGCGGGGGGCCACAAGAGGCCAGCTGCTGAGAGGATACATTTTACCAATTTGAGAATAATTCTTCCTTATTGACCATCGAGGGCGTGGCGTGAGTGCTAGTACGAAGACTGTTGTCCTCTGATAATGACTCAAGTCAAATGCCAAGTCTCGTATGTGCCTGTTTGGCGGCCGCCGCCGCGCTGTCAAAACGATATATTTGGAAATGGAAGACACCATACTGCGAAGCATTAGGTCGCGTTGTGGCGCGTTTTCGTGGGCGCTGGCAAGCGGCGGGGGCGGGGCGGGGCGGGGAGGGGCGGGGCGGGGGGCGGGGGCGGCGCCGCGCGGCGGTGCCAGACAGGCTGGTCGCGGCGCCGACCACCGTTATGCCGAGGGGGGCGTGCCGCGCCGCCGACTCTGAAATAGACCCATCAGCGGCCGGCTAGACTCCCGCGATGCCGCGTCTCTGCGATGGCAGAGGCTACGGCGGGGGACGAGGGAGGTGGTGGGGACAGTGGTGGCAGCGGCAACGCTGGCGGTAGCGGTGATGGCAATGACAGTGGTAGTGGCGTTTGGCGGTGGCGGTGGCGGTGGTGGCGGCGGCGATGGTGGTGACTGTGGCAGTGGCGTCTGGCCGAATGAGTCACTGCTCCACACGCGCGAGTGCCACGCGCCCGCGACCAGCCAGCATCGCGTCGCCTGAATCAGCCGCGAATCCCAAGGAAATTGCACGTACACAGGACAACTGCAAAGCGACGGTACGGCTTGGCGCTCCCCTTGGCAGAATAGATAAAAGTGTGTTTTCGCTGTCACGCACGAATGAACTTTTAGTGGGTCGTTTTAATTTAGATCATTTTCTAATCCTTTAATAAACTCGTATTCTAACGTGCAATTTAGCTAAACCCAAGAACCTTACAATGGTGGAAAAAGAAATTGTGTATATCATGACAGCGCACACAAAATACAAATCCTAGCATTCGATTCAATTTCAATCTTAGCATTCCTTTCATTCGACGGTTAGCAATGGTGGGCAACCCTTATTATGAGCAATATATTTTTTTGTGTAACAGATGCTTTTTGAAAAAAATTGTCCTTATTAAATTGTATTATGTTAAAAATACAATAAATGTAACTTCAAAAGCATTGAATGTCCCAGTACCTGAACTGGATCACATTATGTTGTAGACCCAGGTAACGGACGGTTTAAGAAGGTGTTTTGTGGATTAAGACTCATAGTGCTCACTTTCTGGGACTCGGAAACCGTATTTCAAGCGTCTAGACAGTGCTTTGCCAACTCAATGCTCTGTGACGTCACAGAAACCTGCTCTTCTACTCCGAATCGAGCCGCGGAGCAGAGAGTGCCCGACGGGGCATCCGATGCAGTGTTCCAATGATGGTACGGAAGTGGAGGCGAAAGATTTACTTGGAAAAATCGATAATTACGTTTTTTAAATGGTAATTATTGTTTTAAAATGTTTATGATTCAATAAAAAATATTAAGAATTATATAAAAGAACATATATTATGACATAACTCAAAGAAATATCCGTTTGTTTATATATAACCAATACTGTAATTCCACTTATATTCTTCTATTGGAAAACATTTTTGGAAAAGTTTTAACATTTTAGAACAATAATATTTTATACAATGCTATATAACGAAGTAGCTCGTTCTGAAACAATAATTAATAGTAACAAATAGGTACCCGGTAGGGGGCACGTAAGAGAATTTTTGATTCCATGCTTAATTATTTTTGATGTACAGTTTTGTTTGAGTATGTTGTGAATCCTCTTGATTTGGAGTACATTTTCCATAATATTCAATCTGCGAATTCCCTTACTCATCACATGATTGCGGGCTATGTCAACTTTCAGATTTATTTTTTTTATCTCGCAGGTTTTCTTTGGGTCGCAAAGCTACGTAATACATCTGTAGGTTGGACTTTTTAACGTACTGCAGTTCTTTCGATCACACTAAACACTTCACCATTGTCTCAAGTGTTCCCTACAAAAAGAAACCTTTCTTCTCAATCAAAAGAAAATTAACGGGTGAGCTGGTTTCCCACTCATGTTGCCTGAAACACTAGTAAAGACACATTGACAAGGTTTTCGTCACCGGCAAACTCTGTCTGCTCCTCGCTTCCCCCCCCCCCCCCCCCTCGAGCGCCTGCTCACGGAGGGGAAGGCAACTCTGACGTAATTTTTCTCCAGTTGGCAAACGCTGGTCAAGAATGTAGGTCTACCGTTACCCCAGTAACGCACAATCGAAACGCCTCCGAGGAGAGAACAATGGAATGCGCGTGAGAACGTTATAAATTTCCGTTGAATGGCATTTTATTCCTTGGTTGCACTCTAATTTATATTCCTCATTAATCTGAGTAGCTATTTTTAATGAAACACCTATTGTACGAGATAGTTTCCTTTCTCTTTGAAACACTCACACGTAAATGCGCTCACAATAAAAATCAAAATATACTATAAATTTGTACTCCTTATATAACGCTTTATGTGTAAATTGAACCATTAACATATCTCTTGCCATGTCACCGCATTTAATGTATAGTTCAAGCATTTAAAAAAAATGTATGTATTATTCCATTTCTGGGTTAATTTAGAAGGTTCATTCACTTTAAATATTTATATGAACACAATGGATTCTAAATAAAGTACTTTAAATATGTTCTTCAAAATCAAGTGAACAAATATCACAAGAACTACAGTACTTAGCTCTCTTCATCGTGTAGATTCTTACTGAAAGGAATGGACTACTGGAACATAAACACTAATTTCCGTAAAAAATGTAACAAACATATCACAGATATCCTTGTTACAAAGATATCCTTTCTCTACATCTATTTTCATTTATTATTTTACAAAGTCTTTGTTAAACATGCTGAATAAAAAATTATATGAAAAACTAAATGAAAAATCAATCATTTCAATTTGAAATCTAAGTAATATATTCTACTTAATGAGAGGGAACATTTATGAAGAGTAATATCAATTTTTTGGGGGGCAGAATTGAAAAAGAAAGACCATCTTCATTTACACTAACAATATTTCAGTTGTCCTTTATACATACTTCTAGGGTACATTCAATTTTTGGAAAGTCAAGTTAGAACATTGAAATCAATAATTAAAAAGCGTTAATGAAATAGTATGTTCTAAAAGACTCTCTCGTTGGTACTGTAACGTAGGTAATTACTGTGAATAACTGAACTGAGAGTTTCGCGTTTATTGTTTATTAAATATCAACTTCTATCATATATACCAGTCTTACTATTTCTGTATTGACCCTGGATCTCGCGCTCTGCAGTCAGAAATATATCATAAAAGTCCATTATGAACTCCATTAACGAACTCTTTAACAGCTTCGAATTCGAACATATCAACACACCTCGAAAGGTCACCTGACTCAGTTTCTCAAAGCCGAAAACTCTCTCTTCACGGCCACGTTTGGACGTCACAAGTGGCGAGTCGGTTCGCTGTCCCCACGCTTGCTCCATCTCAGCGATCAAACGCGAGTGAGGGTTTGGCCAGCACTCCCTGTATCAGGAACTAATCCTTGGACACCGGAACAAAAATTTAAAATAACGGGTCAATACAAAAAATATGTTTGCCTAAAGATCATTTTGAATCACCACCACCACGTAAACAAATTTGAAAATAAATGGTCATTAACTTACGTGTTGCAAGTTTTCACTAACATAATGTGTAACCTGACAGTTTCGTAGTTTGCCTCGACGGATTTCGAGTTTTGTTGTGTTGTTTGTTTTGCTTTGTTTTGGTTTGTTTGTAATCATGTCTAACTCAAATGATTTGAGAGCGACATTCCCAATATTAACTTTTTGTAAGTGCAATAATTTATTGAAAATAATATTAAGAAAATCCACCTTTTCGTTTTATTACTAATTGTACATTTTCATTTTAAATCGGATATTTGATTCAATAGATATCGGTGAACCCCCTCTAACCTCCCGTTCCACCATCTCCGGGTCACGACTTTCCAAAGGTGGACGCTCGAAAACACGAGCCGATGGCGGTAATTGTGCGGAGCCGACCCAGTTATCTCGCCCCTTAATTCATCGCGCTCCCGTCCGCAACCCGCCCGCGCCGCTCGCACGTCTTTTGTTCATAAAATCGAGGCAGATTCCGCCGGCGACGCCCGGGACGTTGGAGGGGGGTGGAATACCGACGCCGCACCGCCGCCGGCGCGCGACCGCTGTCGCCTCCAGTCCCGCGTTGGACGTCACGCTGACGTCATCCGAGTCGGTCCAGTGCCCGCCGCCGCGGAGGAGGGCGCGTGGCAGATACAGCGCGGGGGTGGGCGTTACAGTTACACTTACCCCTAATGTGCCGGAGACTTCGAGCTCTTTCAAAAGGGGTTTCTCCATGTATACTAAAGAAGGGAGGGAATCGTGTTTCATGTTAAAGATTTTTTAGTACGATAACAATGGTAAATCACGCTTTATTCAAGGTGATTATGGTGCACGTCATAGTTTCGTAAACCTACATATTAAAAAACTTCCTTAGTATTTGTCTCTCGCTCACATCTATGATTACAATATTTATTAAATCAATATAGAACCATACCTAAACCAAAGACTCCTCAAAAAAACATTTCAAGATCCATTATTTCCTTAACGAAAATTTTTTAAAACATAAAATGTTTAATCTAAAAATAAGAGTTAATGCGGAAAAGTACAACTGATTAATTTTTGTTATTTTTCTTCAACATGTTGTGTAAGTAATGTAAAAGGTTTTTATTTTTACTATGTGGTACCCATATTCCATTCATTGTTATTTCAGCCTCCTATCAAAAGGAAAATGTGTCATGTTAAGATATAATATTATAGATAACTAAAACCTGATGTTCATAAGAAAAAATTTTAATTATTTTCGTAACCGTATTGATCCATGGATTTCAAGAAATTAAGTGCGAATAAGGTAATAAAAACATAATAATTATCCGTTCTTGCTGCTTCTCAAATGCCGAAAGTTTGTTGGAATATGATGGAATGGACTGAAAGAAAATTGTTTGGAATTCTCGATTGATTATAATCATCACTAGGGAGACTTTTTATGCCCTTCAAAATCTTGAAATATGCTTTTAAAAATATGCATTATACCTAAACATTCTGAAATATGCACTGTAATATGCAATTTAAATAAAGCAATATTTCAGTTCCTGTATAAAACTTTCTTATATGAAATTTCAGGAGAAGCATGCTTTGATGAAAAAAATGTATGTATATGCAAACACAATAATCTTACTTGTGGGATAAATAATTTAAGCTAATAGTTCACCTTAGTGAAGTACATTGTTGCTTCCTTCACACTGCTTTTTTTAAAAAATATCATACCAAGAAATATCTTTACAACGTGCATCCTGCCCAAGTATTTTATCATCAGTAGGAACAAAAATTCACGCAAATTGTGACAAGCTCTTTCTAATCAACGAGTGCTTCTAATAAGTAGATCTTTGTAAAATACGAAACGTTTAGTGCTGATCCAGTTCTCCATTTTAACGAAATATGCATAATGTACGTCTAGTTACACGAATATTGTGCCAAATATGCATTTACATGCAATATTTTTACATGCATTATGAGCCAAAATATGCATTAGGTGTACACGAAAAGATGCCAAATATGCATTAAAATAATCTACGTAAAATCCAATGTCAAGACCAATGCCAAGTGATTTCATTGAGAGATTCTCTGAAGCAACGGACAAAAATTCGCAAAATCATAGAAACCCGCTCCTTAGTCCTCACCGAGAAAACAATAATTCAGGAATCGATTTGTAATTGATTACATGTCACATTTTCTATAAAGAAGAAGAAAGGAATGACAAACTGTAGTTTTAACCATTAAATAAATAAATAAAACATCCTTGTACATAGAAATTCGTTAAAATTATAGTTCAATCTGGAAGCATTGGATAAGATATTTTTTTTCAAGTTACTTCATCACTAGAAAGTTCTCCCCGCTGCGACGCTAATACCCGCACAGTGATTCAACCCTTTGTTTTTCGTGCTAGGTCATGAGCGAGATAGTGAAGTGAAAGTACTCTGACTCATGTAGTCTCCCTTCGAAGGCAAGGCTTTACGGCGAGTACACCTGCGTGTTGAAGCAGGTAGCCTTTTTCTCGGGCATAATCCCCACAAACAGACCCATACATAGAACTTTTATCAGTGGATATAGGAGGATCTTAAGATATGGATAACAGAGGTATTTTTCCTATTTGAGTCACAGACGACGAAGTCTGAGGAAAGATCGCTAAATCTACATATTTCTGACTCACAAATTAAAATTTCTTGTAGATGTCTCATGAATTTGTAACTGTCGTTAACGCTACTGATGTAGAGGTGCGTAGATCTCTCCGACACTTTCCAAGACCTTCTAGCAGATTTCCTGAAGAAATATTTGAGGATACGTGTCCCGGCGGCACTTGACTTTACGAAATTATGAAATATTCTTTAAATGAATGGATACGCGAAGATTTGCCTACGATCTTCATTAAAAACACTATGTGTAAAGCCATGTATCTGAACTCCAACCAAAAACGTACCAGTTGCACAGATATCAACAGATCATTGAACCCTAAAAATACTCTTACTCATGAGTGATCAAGAAATAATACACGCTCATTAATAAGTAGTATACAAACTGATGAAGATATTTTGAATAACATTTTTATTCTAATGACGACTTCAACCTTTTCAGCATACTACCTTATTTTGTGGTACGCTATTCGGTGTGGTTTCTTGACTACAACTTTATAACTTTAAGTTGTGATGATTGTACAAATATTGAATACATCTTCTGTAAATGATGAAATTGCCCACATTCCTTCTCATCGGCGTACTAATATTATTATTTCCATAAAGAAACTTTTCCCAGCTAGAAGAATGAGCATTCTAATTCTACATTTGCGTTCAGACTCGTTTTATAGATGTTAAAATAATTTCAATGGGGTCCATATTTAGAATATGGAGTGAATTTCACGTCAATACGGCCCACAACCGAAAGGGACAAACCTGCATATATTCAGGAAACACATTCAATACATTTGTACTTTTGTACCTTTTGACTGCGAGTAATGAGAATCACTGAACCTTTCCAAATTATTTGCTCCACATTCAACCACGATATGGCTGTAGATTGTTTAAGCTGATATAAGCATTTATGTATTTAATTCTATACTGTAATCATGGAGTACAAACAGGAGGATAACTTTTACATCCAACTTTGACCTCTGAGCTCGATAATTACGCCCCTCTATTGTTGAATTCCATTGACGTACTCGTATATGAGCAAAGAAATGTAATTTGTGGCATGTAAACCTCAAATATACACTATTAACTTTTTTCAATTAAGATTCATTCTGCAACGATTTGAATATAGGAAGAGTAATATTTCTCAAACAGAATTCGGAGGCAATGCAATAATCGAGATAAACTCCAGACAGTGATAATGAACGAAAAGAGAATTCCTTGACAAAATTGAAACCCATTTACTGCATTTGAAATATGATTGAGAAAAGCAGTTATATTTCAAGAGATCGATAGATTTAGCTAAATCATTCTTCTCCATTCCCTATATCCAAGAGTTCCGCATTCTTGAAATAGTAGCTGGTGTTTACTCTCACAGGAACTCACAACAACGTGCAACAGCAACAGACGCATTCTCTTATTATTTATAACGGATACATAACATTTGCTAATACTTATATCAATACGTTGGTCCATCATTTAAAAGACAGAATGTTTCAAGTAACAATTTATATACTAAATAAATTACAAATTTCACATAACATTTCGGAAACAGCTGGTTTCCATTATCAGGTGACTTGTCACCTGATTGACCAGGTGATATTCAAGTCATCTGATGATGGAAACCAGCTGTTTTCTAAAACGTATGGAATTTGTATTTTATTTAATATATAAACTGTTATTTGAAACAGTTTCTGTCCTTTTAAATGATGGACCAACTTATTGATATGTATTAAAAATATAGACAGAAACAGAAAACATTATTACAATTCACTAATATTGCTACTTACAATACTACAACTTTGTTTAAACTGTGCGAACAGACAGCACTTCGTAAATCGTTCGCGATTTCGTTCTGGAATGAAAATAATTATAGGCATTGTCAAGATGAGAATATCGGTTCGACGAAATTGATTGTCTTCAGATAGATTACTTCAGAAGGTGAGACGATTATCAACCATTAACATTACGAAAACCAAAGGAAAAAATAGTGTGCATTTTTAATCAAGGCACGCGATTTAACCTAACAGTAAAAAGCCAAGATAAATTTAACATTTAAATCTAAATAAGACTCCACATTTTGTTCAAGGCACCCCTAATTCGTTTAAGGGAGTTTCGTAGACATGAGATATGAGTTTTTTGTCGAAAAGATGAGAATTTAAAAATGATTAAAACAAAGTGGAAAGAATTTGAAAGTTACGCAATAGATTAACACTAACATTCGACGTTCGAAATAGCATGGCGTCGATACTTCCACGTTGTGATCATGGATACCATATTTCGCAACGGATCAGGTATCACGATTACCACAACCCCTGCGGGACGGTGTCTGTGCAGGGTCCCGGAGCCTCGCGCCGCGCAAATAAACTCCACTTACTCAACGTGTACGCACCACCTGGGGCGCGGCGGGCGCCACGGCAGAGAACAAACAGGCTGGGCGCAGGGAGGTCTTCCGCAGCAGAGGCAGGCGCGCAGCATTGTGTGGGGGCAAACGGGTTCGGAATCTCAGGAGAGGAAAAACATGTTTCGGTCCGATGGTCGCATCTTCATTTCGCGTTTCCATTGCAGTTAGTAGAATTCGAAATGCCACGGACTCGGACAAAATGCGTAGTAATCAGCAAAAGAGTTGGATATCATCTAAAGACCCTTGGGTAAGAAAAAGATCAAGTTCGCTAAAGTCGCGAGTGTTCCACCGTTAAAAGTCGAAAGTCAAAATATCCCAAGTGAATAAGAAGTTAAATATACAGTTAGTAACAGTCTTGTTTGTTATCGTTAATCGTTAATTTTAACTGGAAAATTAATGCCAATGAAAAATATATTACAAGATAATTTATTAATTCCAGTTAAATAAAGTGTAACTTTGTACACCTAGATGAAACTGTCTTGAATTTGAAGTTCACCTGCACATTTTGTTGCTTGGAAACCTTCCTAGCAGCTAGTTCCCGAGCGACTAATGTGCTGGTGAATTTCAAATTCAATGCCATTTCGTCTAGGTGAATAACGTTACATTTTATTTAATTGGAATTATTCACTGATCTTGTGAAATATTTTTCATTACTATTAATTTTTCCACTTACAATTAATGTTTTTGCGAGCAAATTATGGACTGTTTACCAACTGTATATTGAACTGATTAACGTCCTGAATGCATTGTTACCAACACTTACAATTAATGTTTTACGAGCAAATTATGGACTGTTACCAACTGTATATTGAACTGATTAACGTCTGAATGTAAGATAGATAAAACTATAGATTGATGTTTCCGGGCATGTCCACTGGTACGGTCATTAGTCCCGTTTATGTAGTGAATGTTTCATTGTGGTAGGTGGAGGCGTTTTCCCCCCTGCTTGTCTGTGAGAGGGCTAGAATTCTCCTCCAGGCAGTGGATTAATTCGACCTACCTAAAAATCCACCTCAGTTGGAACCCGACCCCTAAAACCTCCCGGTCAGAGACGCAACAGAGACAGCAGCAATTCTGGCTAACTAATTCGGGTGGCAATAAAACTATATTTTTTTTTACAAATATACCACACAAATTTATTATTTAGTGTTTAAGAATCAGTATAAAACAAAATCACCAAATTAAGACCACTACACAATTCAAAGCCGAACTTGAATCTAACATGTTCAATTTCGATATTGTTAATTCTGGTTTCAAAATTAAATAAATTACACCTAATGAAGCCACCAAATTGGTGTAGTTGAAACTTTGTAGGGTTTTAGATTTTAGATTTAATTTGTTTTGAATTTTTTGTTGTTTAATTTTCTTGTTTTCTTTTCAGTGGTGTCTAAAATTAATTAATAAACATTTGTCTGGTGTATTGGCCGAAATTATAGTTTTATCAATATTAAGTTTAACTTTTTTGTGGATTAAGTTTTCATTACACACAAAATACAAGTATGAAGGTCTGTTTGTTATCACGCTTCTGCTAAAAATATAAGTGGTGTCAGATTCAGTAACATATTGTGTGCTGATACATAAATGCATATTCTTTATGGAAACTATTAATCAGTGAAAAACAGAATGTAACGCTGTTGTTGAATATCCATCAGAAACTAGTACGTCCATAACTGTAGAATGACTACTTAATAACTCAAAACAAGAAAATATATGACGTTCATGAATTACTGATTATTGATAAATTAACACTAGATGAAACAACATTTTTTTTAGTGAATTACAGAAAAAATTGTGATTATTACCTATTTCCTCTTAGTACTCCGGGTAAAGTTTTGTTTTTACCATATGCTTTACTTGCCGGTTTATCTGGCAATCATAAAAAATTCGATTAGCATCCTTGCATCTTTTTTGTTGCATTTTTATTGCTTCGAAGAATATTTGGGATTAACTTCTTCAAAATTTATTTCCAACGGAACTTGGGAGTTTTTTCGGAATTCGTTTCACATGGGACGCTTTATTTCAATATTTTATTATTTCAAACGTCTCGTGATTCCTTTCTATTTATAAACAGAAAAATAAACGTCGAATTTGTCAGATTTCTGAAATAAACATTGTACACTTTCACATTATTTTTATCCTAATTAGACGTATTTGTTGATCACCTCGCTCCCCTATAGAAGACATTTCTCCAAGGTAAGGGCGGTGTCTATCAGTCACTATCAGCAAAGCACCGAGTGTAAAAGAATGGAAAGATTTCAAGGAATACCTAATTTTCGTAATCATCGTAGAGACAAGGAAAAAAAACGCTTCCCTTTTCATGATAATGGCACTTTCCGTACCTGTGCCACCGCCACGTTTTAAGTAAAATAAACACACATGTGAAAATTGTTTATACACTTACCTAAGATGCTGTCTAAAAATTTACGACGATTGTCAATCGTCATATACTGTAAATAGAAATTCAGAAGGAATGAAGGAATCACTTCTCAGATCCGACCCTTCTAGCAGAGTACATTCCACAAGTTTGACAATCAGCTGACTGCTCAGGCTCAATGTCAGGGCTTCGCATGAGACAACTCTTTATACTGACGAATTTATCGCAGTTGTGAAAAGCCATTATCTTTGGGAGATACTACTGTAAACGGGGTGGTGTCCGGAGTGCGGGATTCAAGTCCGTTTGACTTTTTCTTACTTTTCATGGGTCAAGAAGAGAAGGGTACAGTAGTCCCTCGTATTGAAGAAAATTCAAATCGTAGAGAGTTCGGAAAAAATTCGAATATACAGATCATCAAGTTAATAAAAACACCAAATTCATCAGTCACTTTAACATAAAAAAAAGATCTTTCCATTCTGTATACGAGGTATTTTGTCATACTCAACGAAAAACTTTTTTAAACGCTTTTAACTAGCAAGTTTATTGACTCAAATCTTGTGACATTGAACTTTCAGACTTTCAGCTTAGAGTTCTTAAGGACGTAAATAACTTTGTTAATAATAGAGGATTATGAGGCATTTTCTGGTGCCACCACACCCAAAGTAAAAACATAAAAATTGTGAAACTTGACGTAACTTGGATTTAAGAAACTTTGAAGTCAAGAGAGTTTGTTAACGTGATGACAACCATTACATTGATTTTCTGGGTGCAGCTCACATAATTGCCCGCGTAAATTTAAACAAAGATCAATCTGTTAAATTTCCTTATTTTTAAAAAATATTTAATTATTCACAATTAGAAAGTTTTTACACTGCAAAAGTAATAGTACATCTATTACAATGCAATAAAACCGGACAATTTCTTTGCAATATGTGTCGTTTTGTTAAGTTTAAATTTCTTTTTACATTGCTCCAAGTTGAGATATACGTAGGGTAACCTGTTACATGCACTAATACAACGGTGCAAAACTATACCATTTAAATTATAACCTTTATAAACCTAAATAATTCTTATAAAGGTTATGTGATAGAATAATATACAATATATCAATTATATTTAATTTAATTATATCAATATAAACGAAACTTAACTCAACAAAGCTATTGTCTTAGTTTATCTCAATGTAGTTCAAATTCAGTTACACTTCTCAAGAGTTAGAATTGAGAGGCGAAGGGAATATATTAATAAGAACATTAAGCCATTTGAAATGGCTTTTTTCTGACTGAATATATTGGGGTGTATATCATTTTCAAATCCTAACTGGATGAATAAGTAATTAGAAAAAAATATACTTCAGAAGCTTCCTCTACAAACAATGCATCTGAAAACACATTTCAAGTTCATACATGGCTATCATCTTTAGCAAGTGTTGAAATATTATGTGCGTCTCATCGATTTATAGGAAAAGTGACGCACCTAAAAAATTGTCATTTTTAAGAAGAAGGATGGGCTGAGTGTTTACGTCGTAAAAAAAGAACGTGTTTAATGGTTTCAACAATATTAAATATCGTGGGGGCACAAGTGAACCTGCGATAAGGGAACCGAAACGGGAATGGGAATAAATTTTAATGACGTCTTGAAATACTGCCGCTTTCTGTTCACTCTGAACCACTGTGCCTCGCCCGTCCTCGTCCAGGAGGCCTCGCTGTCCGGTCAGCTGATGGACCTTCCCAGAAGGGGGCTCCGCCTCCGCCGTCAGCTGGCGGGCCCCGCGCGGCGCCGAGCGCTCTTTCGACAGGCCCTCTACCTGTCGCGAGCCCTCCTGGACGCCCCGCGCCGAGGCAGCTTTTGAGCTGCTAGCGGATTCGCTTTGTTCGGCTATTTACAACCACGGGGGCACGCGAAATTGCCTCGCGCCCTCCCGTTCGTCCTGAGGCTCAGACGTCCAAGAATGTCGCTTAACAATCCGCCGACTAGCCCTGCCGCTTTGTGCCCAGCGAGGCAAATATGGACGTCCAATACCATCAAACGAGTGGGAGGAGTCGTTCCAGAAAATTGAGCCTTGTTGAAGGACGCGAAGAGAAATATTCGACAGCAAAAAGATTTTCCTGAGGAAGAATCTCTTTTGGTGCCAAAGTTGCAATGTGGAGTACTCATTTGAACACACAATTACACATACTATACCCTGAATCTGAGACTATCAGACTAAAGCTCAAACTGAATTCTGTTCACAAGCTGAAGTGCTAAAAGACAGGGAATAATGTAATAAATGTAGTAAATTCCTGAAGGAAATTAATTTGAACAACAAAATATAAAGTATTTCTGTAACAGAAATTCATAAGAAAGTTATTGTAATTGTAAAGTAGAAAATCTATTGTTATTGTGAGAAAGCATTGCATTTAATTTGCAAATATAACTGATACCATTAATGTAATGAAAACTAGTTTCTGAAATGGTTGTGAAATATAATGAAAATCAGATCGTTAACAACTGAAGCGTTTGATGCGACCTAAAAAAACTTTTCTCTTTGGCAATTGTCTGGCATCGATTTGTCCCTTTGAATTGACGCAAAAAGTACCAAAATAAAACGTACAGCAAGAAAATGGGTTTGAATGAGCGTCGCGTCGTAGTCAAAGAATGGGAGCCAGATTTCGTACCATTGCAATTGTGATAAAAATTGCTTAAACTTCTACATTATATTTTTTAATTAATGTCATTTTAGGCCTGTGCACTGGACGACTCTGACCAAGTTACGTCGGTAATAACAGCGTTTAGAAATTGCAAAGATAGATTTTCGTTTCTTTCGAGAAAATGGATTCTACCCTTAAGTTAATATAGTATAACTTTTTCAAACTAATGTAGTAAACTAGTTATGCTACAACATCACATACTTTCTCGCGTTATTGGAAACAGCATCGTAATATTGAAATATTGCATTTTTCTGCGCACCTAACACCTCAGCTATTATTTGAATACGTCCAATTCAACCAAGAAGCGAACAACCCACTGTTGCCATCGCAGCGTTGCCAAAACTATGCGCGTTCGCTTGGCTAATAGTATCAATACAGTAATATACGACAGATTTCCATGAAAATTGGTACTTGTAGGTGTTTTCCCCCATAAGGTTTATTTGCGGTTAATTCAGTTTTAACTCCACTACATGGCGCTGTAGAACAAAACTAAATATTTCTCGTCAAATGCAACCTACAACACTCAGTAGCATTTTGAATCTATATCGTTAAATAACTTCTAAACGAAGCGCTCGAGGGCATTCAAAACTATAACGTTTCTCACAACGTAATCTACAGGATGAGATCATTCATGAACATTCTATTACATTTTTGCTGGTCCAGCGCTTCATGATATTACCTCACCTGCTTAGAGACGTATAGAATCTGCAAATAAAAGTGAATGAGAGGGACAGAGAGAGGCAGAGAATTAGACACGTAGAGACAATCAGACTGAGACAGGGACAGAGAGAGACGGAGGGAGGGGAGAGAGAGAGAGAAAGGGACATGAAAGGGGAAAAAGGGCGATGAAGGGCAGAACAACTAGTTAATCAACAAGGGCAGAACCGCTAGTTAATAAATATCACATTCAGGCCGGCCTTGAATGTAGTGCACATGATTGAGTGAGTGTATGCGCGCGTGCGTGTGTGTGTGTGTATGTGTATGTGCTCGCGCGCATGCGTAAAGGGAGAGTAGGAGGCAAAGGTTAGGAAGAAAAGATCACACGTGGCCCGTGGCCCTTTGGTTAGGTCACTGCAATTCACCGGTATTCACCTAGTGTTTATCGGAGGAACCACAGAAAATTACCTATCAGAGCGTCCGGCCGCTAGAATGGTCCTCCAGATACCGCCATCGTCGGGACTCGAATTCTAGGACAACCTGGCCAACGATACAGGAGAGGAAAGACTCATCTGATGGTGCGTTCATGAATGTCTGGTGAAGCCTCCAATGGAACCATTGAGCCTTAGGAATTGCTTCTAGTAATTTACAAGGCAAACTACTATATTTAGATTGTGTAATATTTGATTTTTCTGTTCCATTTGTTTTAATACCCTGCAAAACAAACTAGTGGTACTACCAAAGCACATACTTTTTCGCATTGTTCCTAAATGCTCCGCAATATTATACTAATACATAAACCAGCAAATTTTTTTTCGCTCCGAGATGCGATCCCTAATCCTCAGATTTAACTTGCCGGCATTCATGCCACTAAGCCACATTAGCGCGCATGGACGAACTCGGGCGAAGGCATAAACACGTAAATGCCCGACTGTCCATGAAAGAAACAACAACAATAAATAAGTCAGGGCAAAGTATAAAAAAATCCACGGTAGATACATTTATTCCTTTCTCATTCATATTCAACGTCAGATTCAACAAAAGGAGGGCCACCAAAGCCCATACATTTTTGAATTATTTAAAATACTCCGCAATATCATACACCTAAATAAAATGGCAAAAGTGTTTTAAACAGCAAGTTTTTTCTACTGTATTTCATGGCCATCTGTAGTAAAATCCATTATGTGGTCCAATAATTGAAATTTATGTCAGCCGACGTTTCGGAGTTTTACTTCTCCATCCTCAGGGCTGAATACATTTACAACACGGTTAGATGTATACACTAATTACACAGTCACACTAATTGCAATATCATACAGTGTAATTGTAAGTCTGTACCATTCTGTAGCACCACTAGTTTATTTATTTACCGTCTCTTATTACACATGTGGAGAAAATTTAAAGAAAAAATTTTCGAGCCTTTTTGAGAAATGTTCTTTTGGAAATTTGATCCGAAAAACTACGCAAAAACGATTTGCTTTTCAGAAAATTCTACATAACCTTTTTTAAAGAGCTAATTTTGTACAACAGACTTTGTTTGAGGTAATCTCTATCTACAATTTTCTAGTTTTAAAAATATTTTTTTTGCAATTTTCAAGAAACCAAGTAATTCCCGGAAGTAGGACTAAGAATATTTTTTATCGTCCCTCATTACATGAAAGCGAAGAAAATTTAAAGAAAAACTTTTGGGCGGTTTTAGAGAAATATTTTTTTTGTAATTTTGTAGCGCAATTTACGCAAAAACGTTTTATCCACTTTTTCGTTACCAGACTGCAGCTATAAGAGTTTTTCCGGCGCTCGATTACATAACCTTCTCTTCTTAAGAAATATTCGTAAGGCGAGAAAGTAAAAAGTTAATTACGAAAGTTTAAGTTCCTACGCCGCCATAAGGGGCCCCCACGAGACGTTTGCCGATAGAACACTTGGATAATGAGAGCCGCACGTTTATTTGTGCCATTGATTCTGCCATTTTATAACCAACTGTTAGGGAACTTTGAAGTGTGCGATATATTTTTTTGTGTTGGGAATCATCAATCTATCCTAAATCTAATATAAATGTCCTCCTTAATGCCTCCAATTGTTATGTCTCTTCAAATCCTGATACTGCGTGACGGAGCTATCGAGTGATAGGATATTAAATGGCGGTGTTACTTTCTGTATCTAGCTACTCTGTATTCTATCCGGAGCGCCCGCGAAAATAATATAAAAATTACATTATTTATTGGTAATATAAAGAGGTATTTAAGAAACATAAGAATATATAGATAATTAAGAAACTTCTTTAACCTTCTTAATAAAAGAAAATAAATGCACGGCTTGTGGCGTATTTTTCCATACCATGAATCAGGGTTGGTCATTGAGCAACCGCTCGCGAGTTTGTGCTTCGGTGCGGTGAGTGCGGAAGAGGGACGACCTTATCGATGCACAATGTTCCTCAGTTCCGCCACGCTGCCGACATGCTAAAACTGTGCAGCCTTGCTCACGAATAATGTCGTCCTTGAAATCATAAATCTGCCTCAGAACTGGAGTACATAGGATATGTTAGCCACCGTAGCTGAGGGTATGGTAATTTTCACTCAAAAGTCAGTAATTTGCAATGTGCGATGAAAACAATGTTGCAGGAAAGTATTTTCTAAAATCAATAATCGTTAACTGCACTTAAGAAAACAACTATGGTTTTTTCTATTGTACGAGCATAAAAGGAATTGCAAGAACATACATGCGCATGCTTAGTTCGCAGTCTCGAAAATTAACCGATGGATTTTCATTCTTCATTACAAAAATTTATGACTCCCTTTTGTTTGCTTCCACGACATTCCTCTTCATTAGTGAAAACGAATTTTATTTTTCATAATGCCATAACTAAGATAAAAGAATTAAGAATTCAAACAGAAGTTAAAAATCACAAAACACGTGTCTGGGAGCTCGTCTCAGTAAAAAACAAACCGTCAAAATATTTACAACAGGGGGATTCTCCTTAGTTTCGAGTCGGGAAAAGTATCCAGATTTCTACGTCTGCACAGAAACCTGTTTGCATTGTTTTTATTTCGCCGACATTGTAAATCACTGGTTAATGTACAGAACGAACACACAAACATGTTAATAATTGGTAACTTGCGCAGTTATTATCGCATGACACGACGAAAATTACACATTATTTTTGGTGGTGTAAAATGGAAGTGATATGAAATTTCAACAGTAATCATTCTTTCTCATTTAATGACATACACAAACATGCATGATATTAACATTTAAAATCCTTGCAGTTCTGAATCTAGTGTGCAATGTCCCTTCTTTTGGCAAATACGTCCCAAAACTATGTTGGTGGTGTTGGTTAGAAGAACAGCAAGCAACATACGAAATTGAGAAAAACTGGAATAGTGAGCGAAGCACATAACGCCCCAACAAAATTTTTTAAAAATAGCAAGAATTAACTATAAATATTGAAATTGCTGACGTGAATTTTGTCAGTGTGAAGGGAGGTTACCATCCATAAGTGAAGGAAAAGGTTTTGCAAAGCTCGCATTTGAAAATCATGCAATGAAAAAATTGCGTATCAGAAGTATTGAGGATTTCGATAGGCAAAAGTTACCTCACAGATGTTTCAATAATACGAATAATATGTCCATAAAAATCAATTGTGTTTCAAAGTAATCTGCAATTGCATCTTTGATCTGCATATATTTAATAAATACTTAGCAATTGTTTTACAATGACTTTTCGTCTTAGGCTTCCTTAGAATCTCTCTACCTAATTCTTGCTTGAATGAAAAATAAAGATTCGTGTCTGTGCCTTGACCTTTCATTTGTGCTGTTAAGTAAGCATTTATGCCTGAACATTAATTAAATGCAGAAGTGACGAAAAATATGCCTATTTGCAGGTCTCCTATTCAATTTAATGACCATGAAATACCAGCGCTCATTGGTACCATATAGGCGATTCACTATTGCATAATACAATAATAATAATAATAATAATAATAGTAATAAATAATGCCTTTATTAAGTGGCCAACCTCACACCATACGGGATGGTCTTCCGTCTGACCCTTACATCTTTGTGTATGCGCAGTGATGAGAACTCTTTGATATGATGTGGGTTCGATGTCAGAATTTCCCAGCAAAATGCTTGTTTTTATACACGATTACTACAACTCTTAAACTTTATAAATATGCATTTCATGGTATACTGATTTAGGAAAATTATACTCTTGTTCCCTGTATGTTTGCAGGTTTTCCACACTACAGCACAGCTTATTTTACTACATCTTACATGTTACTAACTTTTTCATTAGTTTTTTTCCCCTTAAATTATGTTGACATTAAAATTACTGTTTATTATCATATATACATAAATATCAGAATCTGTATGTACCAATAGCAATCAGGACAACGGGCAGATGTTGCAGTCGCTTTTTTTCATTGCAAAGCTGCTATTATAATTCTCCACAAATTTTGGAAAGAAAACCACTACCGAACTGACCACCCTTTCGAAACAGGGGACGGTAATACGTTAAAGCATTACCATTGGGACTAGAAGAAACTGAAACAATGCGGTTGCATTTCTTGCGTAAGTGAAAGGCGGGAGACTGCGAGGCCAACCGATCAGAAACAGGTATATGGATGAGCTAGGTTTCGCTCCCGCGACAGAGTCTGGAAAGTACTCCGACGTTGCCCCCTGCAATGGCATTCTAGGACAATTACCGTGACATTGTCAAACCTTACGTAACTAGTTTTGGAAACAGCATATTCGAATAGGATGTTCCAAGCACAAGGAAATCCTATTCTGGCTTTTGGAACTTCACAGTGGCAGAATGACAAATGTCATCCTTGCGCTATTGCGCTCTGGTTCGAAGAAAAATGACTTTCTGTGTAGAAAAACAATTTTCAAACAATCGAGTGGAACTGATCTAACTGAAGAAAATTGGGTTAAAAAAAGTTAATTTTTCACCCATACAAGACGCTATGAAAACAAAAAATTCGTAAAAGTGCTAAAATTTGATAGTGCATATTTAATACATTTCTACCCTCAATCGTGCATGCTTGGCTATTTGATGGCGTATCTTAAAATACCTATTTAAGTACTGATAGAGTTCTTTCTTTAAATATGAGGGGTAATGACTAGAATCTTATAGGTTTGACTGTAGAACGTCTCTTCCAGCAATATTTTTTGAGACTTGCGGTTGGGATTCTAAGAGTAATAGCGTTTTCCATTTGTTTGCACTGAAACCCACCCTAGGGCAGGGCATATACGTCATCGCTCCGCAACAGTGCTGCCCCACACGCGTGAAAGGCAGACGTGGGGCAGCCACGAATGAATCGGATTCCGGAACTGAGTCAGTGCGTGTACGCAACGCAATGACATTATAGACAGCTGTTCTTTTGGTCTGCCACACTGACAGAACTCGTAAATAAGAATTTTGGAATTTGGTCGTTGTTATAATTTTATAATGATAATTTTTTATTATAATACATCTTGTACGAAGTCTTTTTGGTAATTGTTTACTCCTCAATTCATAAAGTATTAACGCGTGTGATTCTTTATTTAAAAACTACCGAAAACTTCAAAAGCTTAATCTGTCGAAAGTTCATTTCTCAAGATTTGCCAGGTGATTGATTTCGAACATAGTACACCTAGATTTCGAAACGAACGGCTTCTGCAGAATTATTTGGTTATTGAAAACTAAAAAAAATATTAATATGAGCATTTCCGCTTGCGCCATGCGAGAAACTCTTCTTGGCACATTGTATATTTGAATGATTTTGTAAGGGCATAGGTTTGATTACTAAATAGCACTGGATTTGTTAACATGCAGTAATTCACGGCTAAATATTACGAAAACACAACCCGATTTTCCGAACTTCGAGTAAGTCACGAAGTTATTTTAAAGCATTCTTGTAAAACATGGTATACTCCATCATTCGAAGTACTCTGTGTGACAGGAGATCCTTAATTGCCTTTACAATTTCACCATGAATCGAAATCAACATTCATAACCTAACCTCAAAACGGCCCGGTGCAATGGACTGCACCGTCGAGCTCGTCAGTGCAGGTTTAAGGCGTCCCCGAGTGCACCCTGGTCCGTGTCATTGTGCGAATGGAACATGCGCTTCCCTGTACTGGTGCGCCCTAGCGGCCGAATGGAACACGAAAGCTGCCCTGAGTGTGCACTGGGTGCGCACCCGTGCGGCGAATGGAAAACGCTGTAAGTTCTCACTAGGGCTTTTAAGAGTAAAAATTTTAACATCAGTTGTTTCTAACATATTCGACACGATCCTTGTTTCCGAAACATCTTCCTATGAAATTTTCAAAATAATCGGTAATCAAGATAATAAATACTCGCTCAGTTGATAATAATTTTCTGATTCTTTGTTAAAGACTTGTGCATTGGAAATTATACACCCGTTAACTCACGTATTTAATGCATCCTTATGCACCGGAACATTTTCAGATATTTTCAAAACAGCAAAAAATTAATAAGTCGCTCTTTGCAAAAAATATCGCAAAACTTCCATAGCGACCCTCCTACACCTCTGCTTCTGAGTCAATGATCCCCATCTCGATCAGGTTTTACTTCCACTTTCCCAGATTCTTTGAGCGAATGCTGAGATAGCTCCTTGTTTTGCTTCTGAACGTAAAGGAACTTCGCTATTTGTGCCCGTTTTCTACAGTTCAATGGGTAATATAATTATTCAAATTATCGTTCTTCATGTTCTCGCGGCAGAAAGTCTAGACCAGTGCTGTCAAGGTCGATGCCACGAGCGGGAGTCCGTCGCACGAGTGTCACGACGAAATCGCCCCTTCACGCCGTTCGTTACCCCGCCACCCGACAACGCCATCACTAGTGTAAAACGGCGGGGGTTACTAATAGTTTCCTTTCCCGACGCTAGTTGCGCCGGTAGCTCGTGGCATGCTACCGAGCCACGACGCGTGCCACTGCCACCAGTAGAAGACCTTGACACAACTGGTCTAGACCTTCATGAATGAGGGATGAGGGACAAAAAGCCTACATCTAGCTGATCTGCTGTTGCAAATATTTTTTTACTATACAGAAGCGAATATTTTCTTATGAATTATTGACATTAACGCGCTTTTCACCAGCATTCATAATTAAACTTGTACAGGTGTCTCGTTAGCTATGGGCCACCCCCTATAACTTCGTAACGGTTCACAATATGGAAAAGCAGTTTTCACTCAACAATGAGTAATTACGTATGGGGCAAGTAGAGTAACGGTACCAATCTTTGGCAGGGGTACCAGTATTTGACAGTCACAATCTCAAAACATTTTATTAAGCTCCATGAAAATCTCAGTTTAAAAATTTAATAAGCAGTTCAGGAGAGGTAGATAACCACTGACGCTTACCTTCGCAAATCATCATCCTCAGTTCTCCCCTAAGTAATGACTGCCGTTTATCATCGACATACGATGTGCTCTCCTTGATGAAATGCAGATAAGTTTACTTTTCAACATTAGATTTTAATCCAAAACAACTTTTTGCATTTATTTGAACATTTGTATTTGTTAATAATACATTATTATGTATCCATTGAATTAAATAATATATTTAAAATTTTAAGGTTAATACATACTATTTTAAATACTGGTATGCAGAAATTAGATACATATCCAGTGTTTGTCACCACTTGTCAATTGCTGGTTTTAAGTTTTTTTGTTTTTTTTGTGAAATCTAGCAGTACTTAATACTAAAAACATTCTACCTTTCAAATAAGGATATTATATTTTAGTTTTTAGGAAAGAGACTCGCTATTACCAGTAAATGACAATGGGGGTGTCAAATACTGGTTGTTCATATGTCAAGTACTGGTTTAAGTAATATTTCACTTTTTTAAATCTTTTTTACAGAATATCTACATTACTAACTTTGCTGTTAGTTGAAAGTCCAATAATTTTGTGTATTAGAGCATGAGTTCCAGAACGTAGATTTTGCCAAATGTAGCCTGAGCATGCACACGTTTAGTAGATCAAGATTCTAGCTCTAAAGAAGTAACGCCAACCATAAATATTCCTAACGTTCCTAGCCCTTTCAAGAAATCGTTATTTTGGCCGGTAACACCTTCACCTACCCTCAAAAAAGGATTAATTCAAAACAACCACTCTTTCGACCCGGATAATAACTTCAAAATGCTACATTTCGAAAACCAGGGGAAAAAATTGAATATTTTGGAACATTTTGAAATTTTAGAATTATACAAAAATCCAAACCCAATATGCCTTAATGAACCATCTCAATTAAAATCCAGCCCCATCATTAATTTATTTAGCTTTCTCGATTTTTATTTCCTCACTTTCCCCAATCAGTCTCCGTACCTCGTACGATGCACAAAATGGCGGCATCCTTGAACGGGACACTATGTAGATTATACTTAATGTGTTCAATCTGTGTTACTTGGGTAAGTACTATAATTAAATCATTATTATGCTGAATCTATTTATGTACTTCTGTAATAATTGGAGAATAATTATGAATAAATGAATAATTATTATTCATGTGCTAACTGAATTTTCAATATTGTAGAGCCACTGATAATGGGAAAAACACTTCCAAACACGTGTACGACTGAATTTTCTACAAATTAAAAAAATATTCTACTATTGTGGTTGATACCTCTTTATCCTTGAAATTTTATAAAGGAGTACCACAAGATCTCTGCTGCCACCATAGAACTAGCCCATTACCTTCAATAGATTTGTTCCGACATTTTGACAACATGAATTTGCAGTATATTAATCAGACACCAGAACTAAGTCTCCCAATTGGGACTATACTGTTGCCAATTGGTGCATGTCTGTGCCAAATCGGATAAAATAGTTACTACAATGACCACTGAGATTAGTGAACTTTCGCTTCGTTTTACATCAGAATTTGCAATATGAACATGTGAATCACAGTATTTCATATTTTGTGTAAATCCCTCAGGTCAAGTGTGAACCTGTCAAATTCTGACAGGTTCACACTAGTCGAAAATAATATTTTGTGAACTTTGCGAGATTTTTAAAATAGGAAAGCAATCATACAATGCACAAAGAACAGCTGTTTTCAATATTTAACTTCCACTTTATTTCCGATTTTTTCCCCATATGATCATCACAGGCTTGATTCATTTTTCCATAGTGCGTGTTCAATAATAATTGCTTAATTGTATAATAGCATAATTGTAGCTGTGTTCGTTTAATCATTTCCTTAATGCATTTTTCACTTCCCATATTAATCGAGGGCATTATCGAAGTTCGTACTTTTATGTACTTGTATTCGATATTTTTTGGAATATTACTTTCTTACACAACCATTTTTAAAGTAGGTAAATATAGTACGTTTTTTAAGAACCATATGAACTCTTATTTAACTGTCAACAAATCTTACACCTTCACATTAACAAAGATACGAAACTTTCGTTCAACAGACGTTTTTTGGGGAGACATTTCTCATTCCTTTACTTTGCACTCCAACTGCTTTCTGAAATTGAATTATCAAGAAAGTGGCGGCGAGGAGCAGAGGGCGGTCAGTCATGAAACTCAATTTTCTGAAATTCTGAATTCATCTTGTAGAGGATTTAAAATACTTTTGTGTAATAAATGTGTTTTGAAAAAAACGAAAAAGAAGACTAGTAGGGCAAAGAGATATTTCAACAAACATTCGATGCAAGAGAAGCAAGTGTTGAGTCAGTTGACACGGCGAAAAAGGAAGTCGAGTAGGCTTAGTTAAGTAAGTTTATGTACATATAACAATATACCGTATGGTTTAAATAATCTGCAGTTTACTGAGCGGCGTATCGAGAATTTTGTCTGCCTGAAGAAAATCTGGTAATGCTCTTATACTACGCGTCTCTTGCTTAACACTTGAGCTGTTGTTTCGGGCGGTCTATCACTGAATATTTCAACCACGCTTAGTTTGAAGGGGAAGGTCCGTGGAGATCTCGATCAAATAGTGCGGCCAGTGCCGTTAGCGCCGCTCGGCGGTGGCGCCGCTCAAGATCCAAGAGTTGTTAGAACAGTGAAAGCCACGAGTTGAGGCCGTGATAGCCGTCGCTGTAATATTCGTAGCAGGCAGTTTACACAGTGGAATACTTGGAAAACTACGGATCAGTAACGTAAGCCACGAAAGATGTTTACATTTGCTACAACAGAAACAAGTTTTTTAATGATACGTACGCGAAGCTGGATTATTTTGAGGGATCGCGTTATTTTGCCTATCCTTCTTCCTTGCAAAAGAAGCAATTTTCTTGAGCATTACCAGATTTTCTTCACGCAGACAAAATTCTCGATACGCCGCTCAGTAACTGCAGATTATTTAAAGCATACGGTATATTGTTTTATGTAGTACGTAAACTTACTTAACTAAGCCTACTCGACTTCCTTTTTCGCAGTGTCAACTGACTCAACACTTGCTTCTCTTGCATCAAATGTTTGTTGAAATATCTCTTTGCCCTACTAGTCTTCCTTTTCGTTTTTTTCAAAACACATTTATTACACAAAAGTATTTCAAATCCTCTTCAAGATGAATTCAGAATTTCAAAAATTTGAGTTTCATGTGTGCTTTAACTTATCTCATTTCCAGGCTGTAACGTTAACGTGACGTTATTTATGAAGATAACCGTTGTTAGTTCGTGAATATTTTTCGATCTTAAACTTCAATTTCACGCTTAGTGGGGCAAATAAAATGCGAAAGCGTTTGTTTCAGTTGCCCGAAGCATTGCTGAATGACAGCACGCTTCCGAGAAAGTGGTTATAATAAGCTCTTTCTAATTATGTGGACGGTGATATGTATTTCGTAATTAAAAATACCATAATCTGCATTTCCAAGAAGCAATGTGTTGGTTTTGATAATTTTCATTATTTCGTAAATGTGTGAACTTTGCCATATTCTGGGGTCGTATTTTGATTCCATCCAGAACACCATAACACTAGTTCTCATATTAACATGAAGCTGGATTCTTTTTCTATTAATATATTTTTCCACAACGATGGTAGGTTTTTAATAAGAATGCATTTACAATTCACGGTGCAGATAGAAAAAATATGCGTGTATATGTTCAGGCACTTATTTGTTCATTTCCTCTTCGTATTGTGAACATTAATCCATTTTTAGGCAATTTCTATTACACTTCACGGTCAACAACCTCACCAACCGTTTTTGAAACTTGTCTGGAGAATTACCAAATATCCACCATCACTTCAGTGAAAACTAAGATCACCTACACAAAAACTGCTTTCGTGTTCGTTTCGTATGAACGAAAGCCACATCTGATGTCCACCTTTTTGTTGACCAAAACCAAGCGCTGTGAGTATTGAACATTTCTCTCCGAAAATCTGGATGTGGCTTTCGGGGGTATTACATCTGTGAACAAATACCTACTTTTAACATAGATATAAAAATCTCACTTTCAAAAGTGAGGCACCTAAAGACCAGACTCAAAACAGTTTGAGAATATGCTCATAGAAAAAGCCTCTGCAGTCAAAAGTTTTGGCGAGTGTAACAGCACTGGCAGAAGCAGGGGTGGCAAGAGAGGGGTAGGGGGTGGTGATAAGAGTTGGCAGTGAGAAGGACGAGGCAAGAGCAGGATGCGATAGCGAGCGTCATGGTAGCAGAGACGATGGACAAAATATTTAAAGAAGAAAGAAGTGGCGTTTTTAAAATGTTTAAAATTTCAATTTATGAGAATATCTATTTAATACATACATTCGTTTCACGTTATATTTTATACTTTGTTAAACATTTTATAACAAAGCATCTGAACGATATTTTTATAATCAATGTCAGGATTGATACAAAGACAAAAATGAAATAATTGGACCTTTTGAAGAAGAAATTGTCAATAATAATGGTGAGAGATTGATAGATATTTGTGAACAAATTAGTTTGACAATACTAAATGCACAAAGTTATGAATACACATTTATGAATTTTATTAGCAAATTTAATCATACGTTAATCAAAGTTATTCATAAATACACATGGTATAAAGATTCTTTAAATTCATCACCGATATTAGATTGTATTATAAGAAAAAATTAAAGGTTCAAGATGATAGAGCTTTCAGCGATCCAAGTTGTGGCACAGACAATTATTTAATTAATTGGAAGATATTGTTTTCCATTTAAAAATAAAAATTCAAAAATAAATCGAACTGAAGAAGTATAAGTGCAAAGAATTTGTTGGAATATAATGTAAAATTTATTAAAGTATTTTAGATTTGTACCAAAAAGATTTGATGAAAAACCTAATTGAAATTGAATTTGAGAATGTAGAAGAACAGTATAGATACTGTAATATACAAAATATTACAGAACAAACGCCGCGCTTCAATCTGGACGGTCGCGGTTACTAGGAAACGAAGGTTGTTGACGCGCGAGAAGGGGGCCCTGGACGAGAGAGAGTTGGTGGTTGACTGGCATCCTGGTGGTAGCGGCGCGTATGTAAGCTGAATTATTATTTAAGTTGGGCATTGACGCGAATAGGGAGGACAAATTGTGGAACAATAGTGCCAGAAGTGAGCAGCAAGAAAGAAGCAGACGACTTCGGCGACGACCGGCGCGAAGACGGATTTTCGGCGCGGAAGTCAAGGGGCTACGAACTGCGGGGCCATCGTTTCACAACGCCAGACAATTCGGTACCGTGAACCTAATGCATGAAATCAAGCAAGAGAATTTTTATATTGTTAATCTCAAAACCATTCTTAATAAACAAAATTATTGTTGTGCCACGTTGTATGTAATTCCTTCGGAATATAAATAATTTCAGACTTCCAGGCTTCTCTGTATAGAGAGCATGAGAACCAAAGAACTGA
Organism: Acheta domesticus; assembly: GCA_031308135.1. Lineage (NCBI taxonomy): Eukaryota > Metazoa > Arthropoda > Insecta > Orthoptera > Gryllidae > Acheta > Acheta domesticus. The sequence continues at coordinate 83,051,634 of JAHLJT010000631.1, read as the reverse complement.
GCTAGCAAATTAAAGGTAAAATTAATCATTATTCATAATTTTATCACAATACATAATACATAATATTAATATGGCAGCAAAAGAAGCATTGTGTGAAAAAGAAGAAAAACAACATGCATTTATATACTATTGGAGTGAAGAAAATAAAAAAAAAAGATGGAGGATAAATGAGTGAAGTACCTCAGCTGGCTAAACACAAAGACTATGAAAGACAAAATTGATAACAAAAGAGCTCAAGCTAAAGTAGAAAAAGACATAACTTTGGAGAAGAGTACATATAAATTGGGAAAAATCATGATTATTTACAAAATTTATTATTTACATTATTTACAAAGTGGAACAAAAGGTTCAGAAGCTTGGAAAACATTGAAAAATTGAAGAAAAAATGTAACCAACAAAATAAAATTAGAGGGAATTTCATTACAAAAATGGAAACAATAGTTTGAAGAATTGTTAGTTGAAAGACGGAGTCAGTCTGCTAAGCTATAGATATATTTAAAGAATTTGAGAACATTTAAAAAAAATTAGATATGTCATCATTAGAAACAGCAATTGAATCTTTAAAAAATGGAGAAGCAACTGGTGAAGGGGGGAACATTGAAAAATTAATGAAGTGCGAAACAAAGAAGCTATGGGAATTAATTTGAAAAATGTTTATGATGAAAATCACATGATTTTGAAGTGAGCAGATCAACCATTGAGCAATACATTGTAATAGAGCATTGAACAAATTGTAATAAAACAGTTAATAGAAAAAATTAATGAAGTGGGACAGCAAATTTATTTTATATTTCTAGATATAGAGAGAGCATATGATAGTATTCCATTACAAAAGTTATGGAAGGTATTGAGAGAAATAAACAAAAATCAAAACATTTTGATGCCAACAAAAAAAATTATATGATGGTGCTAATTCATGGGTGGCAAATATAAAGAAATCTCTCCAAATCAATTTTCATTACCTAAGGTGTGCATCAAATTGTGCAGCATGTCTCCTAGTTTATTTATCATATGTTTACGAAAATCACTAGGAACCTGTAAAAAGAACGTTCAAGGAATGGGTGTTCCTAAGGAATATAAAATGACACTCTTTATTATTTGCAGATGACCAGTTAATAATAGCATAGGACACTGAAGAAGTGAGAAATATGTTTAGGAAATTATTAGAAGAATACAAGAAATGGGAGCTAAACAATTAATATGAAAAAGACATTTTATATGGGATGTGGAGTAAATAATACAGGTTTAATTTAACAGTATGGAAAAGGAAAAATTAAATGTTGTTCAGATTTTAAATATTTGAGAGTAGAAATAAATAGGGATAGAAATCAAGAAGTTGATATAAGACAGAATTAACAAAGGAAGATCAGCAACATCAATGCTAAATAAAATATTTTGGGACAAACATATAACAAAAGAAACTAAATTAAGGATATATAAATCTACTGTAGAAAGTACTGTTTTATGTGGGTAGAAATTTGGAAATTAAAGAAAACTGTAAAGCTAAAATTACTAGCAACAGAAATGGACTACAGGTCATCCAGGATATCAAAATAAGATAGACAAAGAAATTTAAAAACAAGAAAAATGAATGAAGTGCATGCAAGTTTGGAAACTATTAAATATAAGCAATTACAATGATTCAGACATGTCAAAAGAATGAAAGAAAATAGAATTCCAAAAAATAATTTTAGAGTGGTTTCCTGAGGGTAGGAAGAAAGGAGGAAGATCTAAACATAGCTGGTTGAGAGAAATTCGCAGACTTTTGAAAGAAGAATTTAACAGATAAAGATTATGTATATTGGGCCAAGTGGAAAAATAAAATTAAAATTATATAAAGTATTAGAATTATATATATATATATATGGTAATATAAAGTATAAGTTTTTTATAATAGTAAAGTATAAGTTGTTTTATAAACAATGTAAAACTGTGAATTAAATAAACGATATTTTTATAGATCTTTCTACACACCTTTTTACTGAAAATGTTTGAATTTAAACTGAAAATCTTTATATACTGTGATTACAAAGTATGTTAATTATTAAGATTATTCTCAGATTCAGAATTTTAAAGCATATTTATAATTGTTTATTATTTTTAAATCAGCACATTCTGACGGGAAACCTACCCCCTTCCACCGCCGCCCTACGTTCTGGTCTGGCAGGGGGGAGCGAGGGTGACTGCGAGCGATGATAGACGTCAACGATGTGGGCGTCAGCGTGGGCCGTTGTGACCGACAGACTGATCGGACAATGACTTCGATTGTGGGATGTCCGTTCACCTTCATCGTGGACGACCTCAAGGAATTTCTTCAAAGATATCATATTAGTATTCCTACAAGCTTTCCGACATGATGCTTAAGAATAATATTGGAACAAACTAAATTACCCATGAAAACTATCTATAGCCTGTAATTGTACCCTGAACATCGGATGCATTACCAGCTTTCGCTCGGCTCACCTGCCTGGCGGAAGACCACAATTTCACGGAGCGACGCTGTCTTCGGCGACGCCAGAACTGTTTTAGAAACCTGTCTACATCATCGACCGCTAACCTGAACCAGTCATAGCTGATAGATTGAGCCAATGTGCGGTCCCAGCCACTGGGCAGGGCGGGGGCGGTGGCGGTGGCGGGGGCAGGGGCAGGGACGGTGGCGGGGGCGGTGGCAAGGGCGGGGGCGGGGGGCAAGGGCGGGGGCGGGGGCGGCGGTCTGCGACGCACACGGCACGCCACGTGAGCGCCAAGGGGCGGGCGCCCCGGCGAAGGGCATTGGCGCAGGTCGCGACGCACCGCCACGTGATAAGGAGAGAGGAAAACGCAAGCGTTGCAAATCTCCAAGGATAAGGAAATCTGTACTTAAATAACTTGGAAACAGGGGAGAGTTCAAGGCACTCAGAACTCAATATTGCAAAAAGACCGTGCGTTCACAATATTTCATCAACAGCCAAATGCGCGAAGGCAGTTGCAGAATCTGCACATTGCGGGCAACGACGGGTGGTTTAATCTTTTTACGAAGAAAATTCAGTTCTTCATAAAGAAGTTTTGTAATTTGTATGGCGTTGTTGGTTATTGTATGGCGTTAGTGGTAATTACCCCCGAAACCCGCTTCGAAAATATGCTGAAACATGGTTTTAAAGAGAAGGATGTGTTTTTCCCATTGTGTTTGGTTACCTTAGGTAGCTTTTTTGACTTCAGCTTTTATAGCTGGGAATAGTTGCAAATAATGATAATTATGATAATGAAATAATGAAAAAAATAAAGAAAGATAAAAATATAAATAGTATAGTGAATCTGTAACGTCTTAGTGGTTCACACTTTGTAATTGTGTTTGCTCGAAATTATTGCATTTTTTAAATGCGAAACAAATCACCTCTTTATGCGCCTGCCTTTGAAGGGTTTGACCTCTCAAAACGTTTGTCCGCAAAAGAAAGAATACGTGACATCTTTTTCATCAAATCCAAATTAGCCAAATCATAGAGGATCACTTGGAATACTTCCTTGTTAGTGTTTTTGCTACATATTACAAGCTTTGCCTAGGGCTCTATAAACAGACTTTATAGCGCCTTAGCGTTGCCCGTGTGGCCCTATCGGCTTAATCTCGTATTAGTGGAATAGGGGGAGCCCTGGCAGCACCTAGGTAGCGCCAGCTGCGGCCTGTATTGCTCACAACCGGGCGACGAGGTCCCCTAGCGGAGACGACACTTGGGGAATCGCGTAGACCAGGGGCAACATGTTCATGTCAACGTGTCTCGTGCATTCTTCGCCATCAGCATAGGCCAAGAAAGATGAGAGGGCGATAAAGGGTAAACATTCGTGCTGAAGCAGTTCAAAGTGATAATTATAAAAATGTTGAATTTTTATAACAATATCTTCATAATCACCTACACATTACTAATTTGGTTTATTGCTTCATTCATGTCGAAATTGAAACGTTTAAGAACAAGGTACTTAGAAGTTTGATGGTAAGTTATAAAATATTTGGAACCTACGTATAACCTCTCAGTATTTTTTTCGTGACGTGAAATGAAGTGTTCGTTGTTTTTTATGCTTCTAGGGCGGCAGAAATTATAAGCATTAACCAAAGAATGTCTTCAAATGTATACAAAAGCGGTAAATAAAAAGGTATTTCTCCACAACAATTTAAAATTTACGGTCTATGCTTATTGTATTCTAGGCTCTGTGCGTTTCCCGGTAAACTTCTCACTGATAATGGAAAACATTGAACCAATCACATTTTCACGTATGCACTAAGATTTATTTAGTCTACTTAAAGTTAAATAATAAATTGTATTGACTTTTCTATGAGATATTTGGACAAAACTGAAAAAATTATTAAAAACAATCGTTATAATTATTAATTGCATTATCGGACATGTGATAAAAGTTAAAATTAAGTTTGAAATTTTGGGAAGGAATTTAATATTATTTAAATACCGTCCACTACCTTGAATGTAAACTAGAAACAAATTAACACAGAATACCAATTAAAATTACCCTTATACCTTTAGAACTGCTCTAACGCTAGCAGTAAAAACACAAAAGAGATGACTTTAACGATATTGACGTGGCCTTTTGTAGCTCCGCATTTTGTTGAACAAACCGCTACAAACTGAGAACAAAAGCTGCTTCTCTGACACAGTGACCTTTGGACGCTACTAATTAGTTATTAACCGCAGGCCAGGTGGTTGAATTCATATCGATCCGGGACGCCGCCCAGCCATTTTATGTGTACGTTATTTATACCTCGGCTACCAACCCTCACCTCTGTTGCCTTCGTCCTGCAGGGCAGCAGAGTCTATGCGGCTGAGCGAAGGAGTGAGGAAGCAAGAAGAGCCTAGCAAACGATAAAGAGGGGTGAAGACGAGGTAGTGACGGAGGGAAAGAGGGGAAAGAGGAGAAAGAGGGAAGAGAGAGAGGGGGGAGAGAGGGGGGGAGAGAGGGAGGGAGAGAAAGAGAGGGAGAGAAAGAGGGGAGAAGAAAGAGAGGGAAGAGGAAAGAGGAGGGACGAGAGAAAGAGAGGGAGAGAAAGAGAGGGAGAGAAAGAGAGGGAGAAGAGAGCGGTAGGGAAAGAGGGATTAGGACAGTTGGTAGCCTGAGAAAACATTGAAGAATCCAACCTTCCCGAATAGAAGCTGTGGTTTAGAAACACGAGTAAAAGTAGAGAAAAAATTCTTAAATATCAGAATAGACGTGCTATGCGGTGTGTATTTTTAAGAAGAGACTTACGTATGTGCGACAAGCCCACTGTGAACCAGCTACGAAGATAGTCCATTTTTTCAAGGATTCCTACGTAATCGTTTTAAATCAAATTAATTAGATATCTTGTTTTATTCTACAATGGTTATTCCAAAGGCCAAAATTCATTCATCTATTCAATATCTAAATAAGATACAAAACAAACATTTAATTGAGATTCGTTGAAACCCAATCATAAAGCGATCATATCGACAATAACAAATGTCTCATCACCATGGCATGTTGAACACAAGCTTCCCGGCGTTGACATCTCGTCAGACAGAGCGAAAAGCAAAGGACAAGCACCACGGCAGCGTCGCCTCGCCTCGCTTCGCCGTTGATGGTAGATGGGAGGGCAGGAGAAAGGTCGGGGTTGGGGGTGAGGGTGGGGGTGGAGGGATCAGTGCGAGGTGCGAGGGCGTCTTGAGCCCGAGAGGCGGCACGCGGAGCCACGCGCCTCCGCCGTGATTGAGGCAATTTCCTCTCGCCGCACGCGCGCAGATTGGGCCAATTACCGGTCGCGAACCCCAACCGCCCACTGGACGCCGGACCCCTGCGGGACGCCTCCTCACTGCAGGCCTTTCCTGCGCCACCACCGCCTCTGCCTCCGCCTTCGCTGCTCGTCCTCTCCCTGCCCAGGGCGTGTCCTTTGGCAGGAAGAAGTGTTCAAATTGTCACTTGGTGAAAAGTTTTCTTGTTTCTTCTTTGACGCTTCTTTGGAGGAATCACAATTTTCCAATTCTGAGTACCTGTGAATATACTGGACTTGTGAGGGCATTACTCTGTATTTTACATTACTTCAATGAATGAAAAAACCCATGCAAATATTGTACGACCTCATCTGTCACCGTTTTGTAATAACGAGTTTTGCCGGGCTATCAATCGTTGTAATAAAATATGCAAACAAGTTTGGAAACAAGACTTTTTAAACATTTTTTTGAGTTAATCTAATACGACGAGTGCTGCAAACCGTGATTGCAGAGTTCGCAAACAACGGAATACGTTCTATTTTAGCTGCCCACTCACATAAAATGTCATGGTTTGTTATGAATTCCAAACATTCCCTGAAAAATGTCGAAGGTTGGTTAAGGGGAATGGCCCAATACGTGTATGCATAGATTGTCATGGGTGATGTACTGCATGAACCGCTGACGCCATTGTCTTTTGTTCTTTGCCTCTCACTCTCTTCCAAACGATACTCAAGCTATATTTTACACCTTTTCTTCTTCGTGCGAGATCATCGCATTCCTTCCATGCGTTACCATCATCTCGTCCAAATCGAGCTTTTTGGCCTGGTTTCTAACACCCGAAGAAAATTCATTCACGATTTCATGCATATTTCTAATCATCACCGTTACAGTCACTACATACCGAACAGTAATTAGTACATTAGTCAATATGAATCCAAAAATTATTCTGTAAGAGAAAATAATTTTTGGAAAATATTTCAATAATCCCATGTCAGCAAATGGCAGGACATGATATTTATCAAAATATGCATGTGAAACACTGTGTGAGGTTCTCTCTTCTTGGATTCATTGTCATACCCAATGAAGTAACATGAAGCAATAATGAGTCACCCCACCTTTGATCTCTCTTCTTCCAGCCTCACTCAGTTTACTTGATTGATTATTAGCGATTCCGGGAGTGTCAACTGCTAGGGTTATTAGTCCTGCAAGTGTAGTGCTTATTTTTCCTCGGCAGGAGGAGGTGATCTTTCCCCGTTGGATGGTGAGATCCGGCGCCGACCTACTTGTCGGCTTGTGAGGTTTTCTCCAACTAAGTATCTTCCACCAGTGGGGGGGGGGGACATCACGCTAGCCGGGACAAGCTCTAAGCTCCCGACCGGTCTACCGCATGTGTGTGGTGAATGCAGGGGCGGATGCAGCCGATCATTGTGGAGGAGGCACTCAAAGAGTTTTGTTAACTAAAAACATATTTGTTATATTGTATATTATTTTTGTAATTTATATAATACTATACAATATTAATAAATAATTACGTAATTGTAACATAAATAAGTATTTAAATCACTTTTGCCAAATAAAAGAAGGTAACGAACGAAAACTCTAGGCCCTTTTGGAGGGGGACATGGCCCCCCATTGCCCTCCTCTGGATCCGCCACTGGGTGAATGTGAATGTACGTAAGGGATGAGAATAGGAGAAAGAAGAGGAGGAGGAATACATCGCGCTCAATCCGTGGCCCTTTTTGTAGGGTACTGCTCCGGCATTAACCTGGTATTGATCGGAGATACCACGGAAAACTAACGTTGAGAGCAGCCGGCCGCTAGAACACCGCGGCTGAACCCTACCTAGCTAATGACGAAAATCCAGCCACTGTCGGGACTCGAACCTAGAACCTCTCTAACAGATGCACTGCAGTGCCATCAGTTGATGCCTTGAGCCGCCTCTCCCGATTTCACTCAATTTCAGGCAGAAGCGGAATCGCGCACGCGATGCATGTAATTTTCCCCCACCTGACACGGTTTCTTTTCCTTCTTGTGGAATTTCATAAGAAAACTTGAAGGTTTTTGCTCATCGACATTAGCATAATCTGATTTCTTTATTCAAAGCAAGACACCTTTTTTTCTTTCTTTTTCGCAAAACATCGTGGAAAACTACCGACCGGCGCAACCAGCCGCTAGAATTCTCCTCCAGACAGGGGTTGAGTTCGATCTACATAGTACGTAGCTAGCCGAACATCCACCGCCATCCCCTGATGCTCCACCACAAGGCAGAGGCGGTGGCTTCCGTTCTTTTAATAGTAGCATGAAGTCTGTAAAGGTGGTTCCACACATTCAGCATTTACCGAGCAGCGAGCTACTGCTCACCCGACACCGACCAGCTAATGTGTTCGGCGAATGTTCGCTCCTTTTGATATGTCCAAAAGACCGACACGCGGTGGGTAAGGGCGAGCGCCGAATGTTCATCACTCGGCAAATAGCAAGCGACCCATCCACACTACTCGGCTTACGGCAAGCGGTTGCTCGCCGTTCGCCGAATAGCGAATGTGTGGAACCACCTTAAGAAGACTAAACTCTGGTGTTGGAGGCCTGGTGAGGGGGCGTTCGAAAAACGTCGGGAGCTAATCGGACACCACTTATTTCATCGACATCATGTTGTGAATGAAGGAATTTATCTCTGCTTTTTTCGGCCAATAACGACGAGCGTACACGTACTCGACCACGTCATTTACAGTGTGTTTCAGTAAGTGTAGATGGCGTTGATGTGACAAGAGCTAGCTGGCCGTTGGCCGAAAATACCTTAAAAAGCTCTCCTATTGCCCGCGCGATGTCGCTGAAGCAAATTGTGTCAGATTAACTGCCGACCCTTTTCATACATACCCTCACCACGGAGGTTGAGTCTCCTCCTTACATACTTCATGGTGCACAACCTGGCGAGGCGGCCCCTTAGTGATACTGGCCAAGGGCAACATGTACAGTTCAAACTGTTTCGTGCTTACTACGTCATCCGCGTAGGCCAAGAAAGATGGGAAAAGGCTTGAAAGGTGGAGGTGGAATACATTAACATCCGTGCCCAAGTAATTCAAAGAGAATCTTTAAAAAAAAATTGGATTTTTATAACAAAATATCTTAATCACTTTTGAATGATCCATTTCGTCTATTGTTTAATTCAATAATATGAAAATCCAAACGTTTAAAAATAAGAACTTTACAAGGCACAAGAAGTTCGATACAAGTCATAAAACCTGCAGCAATTACATAAAATCTCTTAGCATTTTTTCGTTTAACACATATTCAGTGTCGTGAAATGAAGAGTTCTTTACTGTTTAATGATTCGAGGGCTCAGACTTCATAGTTAGTGGCGAAGGCACTTCTTGCGTGTGGCTCTGTCATTGGCTGGCGTGACGTCGCAGGATCGTCCGACGTGGCCTTTTTTCCTCCTGCACAATTGAGTTAAATCTGGCTAAATGAGTCCCAGTCGCATGACGAGTCGCCGGCTGAGGGGCATCGACATTTCACGTGTTATTTTTTCGCGTCACAAAAACGCGTCGCTCAGAATTAGAATTGACATGAGATGCGAGAAAAATGCCAGAGTGATTTCAACCCGACGTTCGGTTCCTAATTTTGCCGAAAACGCTCAAGCGCTTAATTGAAAAGTAACATTCTGGAAATTAAATTCTTCACACTTTGGAACTGTGGTCAAAGTTATGTTTATTGATTTAAGTAGTTTAATGAATTAAAAGCAAAATGAAACTTTACTTCAATATCGTTCCCTGCAGAAGGATCACTAAATTCTCAGGCTGCTAAACACCACAACATAAACTCTCAGCAAAAAACAACTTCAGTTCCTCTAGATATGTGGCAAAAACCTACTAGAAATATTCCCTTCCAATGTTGTACGAGACGGATCTCTGTTAACAAGCCTGTAATACAAATTAAGTTCATTAACAAGTCTTCTGGAATGATATCACAAGCTCACATAACTAAGATTTTAAGTTTACGAGCGCCCCGCCAACAACGCGATGGTTGGAATATTTCATGATTTTTCAAGCTGAAAACTGTAACCCTTTTCGTAAATGTCAGCGTATGACATTTAGCTCCTAACCTGAGGCTATGAAGGATATTTCACAATAACGTCATTTCATTACATTTGTTTAAGAATGTTATTAACATTCTTCACACAATATTAAATTTCAATGTCCAGAGTGTGATTCATGCTTCTTTGAATGGAAATTTGTAGTTTTCAGTAGAATGATTCAGCATCTATGGTCATCACGTTAAGCTTCAATTGGGAGAAGCTTTCATTATTTTCTGCCTAATTTCGTAGAAATTATAGTAAACACATCAAAAGAATAAAAAAAAGTAAAATGTGCAAAATGTCAAGCAACAAAGGGAGCATGATCAATGAAACTGTAAATATTCTAGCTAGTTACATTCCCATTTACCAAACATTTACGATGATCTTACTATTTGCTCCAAAGAATGGCCAGTGTATCTACTTCAATAGTGCAAGTTTGTTTCCCACCCCTTCCTTAAAATTTACCTACAATTTTAGAATATGGTATATATAAATATAAATTAAATTGCTCTACTTGGGAAGAACCGAGAAGAAAATTAATGCGAGCGTCTTCCGGGGTATGGTTCCATTCCGACCACAACTCCCACGGAATGAAATCGTCAGTCAACGACCTGAACCTAACTATATTCAGATTGCGTTTTCACGGCAGAAAATGAGCCGGGCCCTTTTCCGGGCGTCGTCGTGTGCTCGCCTTTGACGCAAACATTTTTCCATATCTTCTTAATGGGAACGTTCACTTCCAGCAAACCACGCCCGCCGCGCGGTGAGAGACCGAACAACGAAGCCTTCGAACTCGACTCCCGCGGGAAGGCAACCGACCACGGCACCAGAGGGCATCGTCCCCGCCCCCGCCCTCGCCCTGCATCTTCAGGGCGCCCACGACGCTCCTTCCGTTTCACAAAAAGCACCCAAAGCCTCCGGCAACGACGGAAATAGCACAGCCCGCCCGCACAGAGACAGAAAAATTCCGCGAAGCATTTCCCTCGTCGAAGCCAGCGGCCTTCATCGTGTCCAACCGGCTGCCGTCGAGCGAGTTCGGACAGGTGGTTTATTGCATCTCTTTTTTTTCGTCATATCGCGCGGTGAACGGTCGATTGCCTCCCAATATCGAAAACACTCGCAACGTTGGTTGGGCTTCGACAAGTTTCCGCGAACGATATCGAACCCGGCCGCAAATAAATTGAGAGCGACGCCCGTCACGAGGGGATTTCAAGGGACAATGCACACACGGTGTATGTGCTCTCGAAACGGAAGGCTTTGCGAGTTCGCAGAAGTGGTACTATTTTTGGTCAGCGGGAAACGAAGCTTGAAACATTAATTCGGATTAAGAACTCCTTACCAACAACACATGATAATGCTAAGACATTTACATTCATTGAAGGCTTTAAAATCAAATTCACGGAAAAATGTTTTTCTCTTAAGCACCTTCAAAAGAAAACTGATGACAATTACCTTTCGATTATCGTTTAAATGTAAAATAAATTAAATTAGGATTGAGATATTCCTTACAAAATACTGTAAAGCAGATTTACCCCTCAATTATTTGTCGATGTATACAAAATTGAAAATGAAATTGTCTCACTGTACCCTGGAGAATTTGATGGTGGAAACGATGAGTGAGACAGCACTAGTGGGCACGAGATAATTGTCATAGATACTACTGATCATAAGAAGCAACATCTATAGGAAATGAAATAAATTGTTGTCTATTTGTTTTCCCATGTGTGTAGGGTTAGGCAAAATCATTTATCCATTCCTTATCAATGAACGAAATGTCAGGAACAGGCCTAACAAATTTGTTGTCTAGCTTCAGACTTCTCCTATAAAATATAACTTAATATTCAAATGACTTACTGAGAATTTTCCCAACATATGTTTTATCTTTAACTTTAACTAAAACGTAATCACCTTTGATCGATAGTCTCTGCTTGTTTTCGACGTCAACAAATTCAGGTTCAGGAACTAGATAGGGTAGATCATAATCACCTGTTGAATCTTGCAAAATCACTTCACTGTCATTTTAAAACAAAGCGTTTTTTGGTTTAGATCGTTTCATGTTCCTATAGGTGTTCTCTTAGCTCGACATTCATTTCTTTCTGGTGTATTTATTTCAATCTTTGATCTTTCTCTACGCCTTGGTGATTGCCAGTTTTCCTTAATTTATTCTTAGGGAAACCTTACTACGTCTGGAGAGACATATGACTTATCTGTAGATTTCGTTGAAAATCTTGCATTATGACCAAGAATGTTCCAAATCATTATCTTGTTGAAATAACGAACTTTTAGGTTACATAATAAAATTCGACCAATACTTAATGACTAACGTATTGAAAGAACAGCCACAAAAATGAAGTAAAAATTAACTTTTCTTACCTTTGAACAATGAAATATATGACAGAAATTCATCAACAGTTTTGAAAGAGAAATCTGCGAATTAAAGAGTCTGTACAAATATCTAAAAGATCCACATTACGTTCCATCAAACGCGAATTTCCCGGTCTATGCTAAATGTCTCACTGTTTTCATCTACTCATTGTCCCCACTTTCTCTTACTTCAAAGATAAATTATTTTGCGCTTCGGCAATTTTTGGAAAACCTGCCAATTATCCAGGCCCCAAAAAAGAATAATCATTAATGCGTATTAAACATGATTTAGCTTCTAACCAAAGTAAAGTAGATGACCGGGGTAGCCGATATCGTTAACGTCTGAGAGTCATATTTGTATCAGTTCAAAGATTTCGAATCCCATCCTGAGAATGGATATTTACTTGTGTGTTTTGGCATGTGGGGGTTTTCTCTTCCAAACACCATGTGTCACCTTTCAACATTCTTTCTTCAATAAATCCTCCCCAGAAGCGCCGATGCTTAGCTGCGATAGGCCTACAGAGTAACTGTACTAAAGAAACGGGAATTTGCCGCAAATGATCCAAATGGCTGTCGCAGACAGCCGAGGTGGGGATGGTCCCATTGCGGCATGGTCGAGTAAACGTAAAGGGCAACTGGATGGAGAAGTGCGCACGACTAAAGGTAGGAATTAGGAAGAGCTGAAGTCCCGAAAACCCGCAGAGGAGAACGGGAAATAAGTCTTCAAAGCGAGACGCAGTACGTCCCGTCTTTATAGGATATCGTGGTTCCCGTTCTAAAATAAAATAACTCGAGTAAACGTTTCAGATTTTTGCATCTTCTGTTGTACCCACCTATTATAAATCCTACTATACCATTCGGTTTCTAGATGCCATCCATTTGTTTCGTTGTGGATGTTTTTTGCTTAAGTAATGACAAACACATTTCGTTACACATCAATTATCCCGGAACAAAACACGTTACGCATACATTTGTATTTATCAATTTGCATTTCTCCCTTTATGCGAGATGGGAAAGTAATGAAATTGGGAGGCATTTAATTCTGCAACCGATCCACTGTATGTTTCATGCCAATGGTTAAAAAAACGTACTCAATTCTAGCTATACATTGCCATTTCGTCACTTCCACGCTCTGAGGAGAACATAGCTGAATACCAAATTTCCTACTCACGATATCATTTTCACATCTTTCAGTTTTGATGACAGTACAAGGAAAGAGACATTTCAAAGACAAGCAAAAAAAATATACATTGGTTGACGTTCCTAGGTTGAAAAGCATACCAAATGTACCAGAATACTATGTTTTTAATTATCGTTAATCAGTATACCAAATGTACTAATTTAATCTACGAGAGATTTTAAATTTTGGAGATAACAAAAGGATTCTACAATGCTTTTAGCTTCAAATTAATGTTTTGACAAAATAATTCGTTGAGATATAGTTACACGAGGAATGCATTTTATGTAAGATTCTTAGATGTGTAAATGTAGTGAGGAATCTGCGTAAGAGAATGGAGAGATATTTGGTATTATTTCTTGAATAAATTGGCTCTAAAAACAGTTCTTTGAATTATAAACAGAACGACAGAGGGAAATGTATCAAGATTCGCTTCGTACCCGCGAGTTTACGGACTTTTTTCACCCCAATATTCGCATTAACTCGCGTACTTTATCATAGGTTGTTCAGCATAACAATGCAAAGAAATTGCTGAAATGTTTAACAAGTCTATGTGCCTTTTAAATAAATCGAGAACATTGAAGCAGAAAGACAAATTATTTAAAAGTACGTAGAAATATGTCGTTCGCATACAGCCACAAAGTGAGCACTCAGAAGACAAAATTATAAAGTAGGGGTGCCACAACAGCAAGTACTTTCTGAACTGACAAACGGTTACATAAAATTATAATACTGCAACTTCTGTCCGTATTATAACATCTATGCCATCACTTGTAAAACTTACTAGTCATTACCAATCGTAGCGCATTAGGCGCTAAAATTTCGTTCATTTAAAAGTAATAAACACAAATTCTACAAAGAAACACTCCGTTTCATACATCTACAATCACCAAACGAAAAAGAAGTTTTGAGAATTTCAAATTGCCATATAGCGACGTTCCATTATTGCATTGCAATGTGACAATTCCACAAAGATTCTAAAAAAGAAGTGCTGGAAATTTGCAAAATTGCTCCAATCTACTCATATAAAAAAAATATACATGACATTTTTTAAAGAACTAATTTTATAGACCTGATTTCTTTTAACCAAAAACTCTTCGTCATCAGAATTGTACTTTTGCAATGTTAATTTGTTGTTTGCAATTTTCGAAAATACAGACTTTGCCGAAAATGGAATCAGCACCTCTTTCTTTGCCGTTATTTGCTACATACGAGGACAAAATTGAAGAAAAAAATTGGAGTCATTTTTGAGAAAATAATTGTTTAAATTGTATTACAATTAACTTTGTTTCTCGCAAAAATTACGCAAAAACCACGCATGTTATCAAAAAATTGAACTGTAACTTACTTGAATATGTTTTTGATGAACAGATTTCACTAAAAAAATCGTCTTCATTGTTGTAGTTATAGGAAGACAAATAAATTGAACTTTTGAAATTTTCGAAAATTCGGAGAAAAATCCGTAGAATGATAATGCGATCTACACCATTTTCTTCAGCGTCTTTTGCTCTATCAGAAAAAAAAATTTAAAGAAACAATTTGGAGCCAATTTTGAAAAAAAAAAAAACGAAAATGTTGAGGCTTTACGTTAAGTATCCCCAAAACTCAAAATATCAGTTTCAAATCCAAAGGGGCACTACATCAGTCAAATCGACAGTGGAATATCAATTTTGATGAAATCCCTCCTTACAGTTTAGCCGCTTGCGTTGCTTACAGTCAGGCACAGACCAACAGAGAAATAGAAGAAATAGACAAGCTGTCAGATGTATTGCAGTCCAATTTTCCCGTATCAAGGACCCACTAAACGTGGATTTTGACAACAAAACGTGGTAGAGGAAGTAATTTACTACGTATAGAGACAATATTTATCGACTTTTTCGTTACTAGGGCGCGGCAATAGTATTGCTACGTCTTCTGCAATAGTCACTTTGTCTACGCTAGAAAGGTTTTAAAGGCACTTTTTATAATGAAATCCTTGGCAGCTTAAGCAAACATCTCGGAATAGTGTATACTCGCGGGTAAATGTTCAAATACATCTGCACATTGGTAACGTGTCGACTATTCAAGTTCCATTCCATTGTCGGACGGGACACATCATGAATACTGCACCAACCTTACCTCTTTCGTGGTTGCCGCGAATCTTTCTCTGTGTTTAATGTACGCGGGGCTGGAACAACTAATTAAACTTGTATGAGGGAGTCCCTGCAAAGCGACACACACATCGCGCAGCGTTGCCAGCGAATTTCGTGCCTCGCAGCACAAAAAGACGGCAGAGTCCTCTCGCTTCTTTTCAGTACAAAGTTAGTTTTCATAGCTTGCGTTGAGGTTGAACAATTATAGGATCCTTTTGTTGGTTATGCTCTCAAGAGACGGTCCCTTTTCTGTAAAAGGGGTTCCACAAGCGGTTTGTCTGAGGAATTTCTGGTATTAATTTTGCTTAATATGATTATATGTTGAAATTAGAAAATAATATGTGACACTAATGAACTTTTTTTTTTCTGTACATACACAAAATGTAAGATTTGGCTTAAAATTGAGGTTGCATTTATTTCCTGATCATTGTGGGAAACTAGTGGTGCTGCGGAATGGCACAGACTTTCACGTATTAATTTTCTATTTCCTTTGGTCTGCGCTAGCTATTCGGAATTGCCACATACTCTTGCCAGCTGCCATCTATCACCGCACAAACTACATTTTTTAAAAACATTTTCTTAACTTTCCGGTTTCCTAATTGTAAAACAGAAATATTCATTTTAGAATATTAGAGAACACAAAACCTATGTCCTAAATGGAAAATTTTTCTTAAAAATTTTGTGCCGTTTTAAAGAAAAGGGCATTTTAGCGCTACTAAAAATGCGAAATTTGAAGATCTTTTTCACAGAGAAGTTTTGAGTTTTCAAAATACTTCATTTGAAGTCATTCGAATCTCATACACTCACAAATATAACAATATTTACAAATTGCTGGTAATGTGCATATTAAAGATGTGAGAGATCTGTCAAAAAAATTGCATTTGTGTAATTTTTGAGAAAACGAAAAAATACCATAAAATAAACCTTACGTCATATCAAAGAGTGCATTTAGCACTATCCGATCGAAAAGTTTGAAGAACTTTTTTCTAGCCATTTATGAGAAAATGGCGTTTGATCGTTTCTGAAAAAGTGGAATTGTGAGCTTGTTATCACAAGAAAATGGTTGTATTTTCGAGAAACTTTACTTGACATTATTTAAAGCACATGCACTCATAAATATAATAATGTGAACAAAGCGCCGCTCGTGTAAATATTATCGACGCGAGAGACAAGTAAAAAACATTATATGTTTGCAATTTTTGAAAAAAAACAAAAGAATACAGCATGGCTTTTATGTCACTCGATAGTGTACATTTGATAGAGTAATTTGAGCAGTTTTTGAGAAAATCTTGTTTTTGTAATTTTTTTTAAAATTGCAAATATTGCACGCAATATTGTGCGAAAACTACTAAAATTTTCAAAACAATGTATATGACCTTAAACAAAGAACTCACTATGGAGAATACATTTTATTTGAAGGAAAAATCTCTATTTTCAATTTTGTAGTTGGAGAAAAACGCCAAAACAAATTCAAACTTTCACAATTTTCGGAAATTCAGAGTTATCCGTGAAAATAAGACTTACGCTATCTTAATAAGTGTATTTTACTCTATTCATATAAGAAATTTAAAGAAAAATTTGGAGCCGTTTTTGAGAAAATTCTGTAAATGTGGGGGGGGATTCTTCAAAATCTCCCCAATTTTATACAATCTTTTTCAAAATCTCAAAGCTTTGACTCGAACCAGATCGACCGGGGAATATCCATTTTGGAAGAAATCGTACGTGTGGTTTAGGCGCTAGCAGTGTTCACAGACGGACAGACAGACGGACGTTTTCCTTTCAATTGGTTTTTTTCGGTATTAAGGACCCACAAAAGAGGGTTTCTGGCTACACTACGTGTTAGGTTTTTTTTCTCAATTTAGCAACTGGTTTTATCCACTTTTTCGTTATCAGCACCCGACAAAGAATTTTTTTCTGGCGACAATTCTCCATTTTTTCGCGCAGCATTACATAATTTTCTCTATATCACGTATATCACTCCGTGTATACGTACGTATATGGGAAAGTAAAAATGAAGATAAACTGATGTCTCATTTACCAAACATTACCATAGCTGTCTGAGATTTCGTAAGTTATGCTATTATCGGCTCTAAGTGTTCGTCAAAACTACATAATATGATGTTTTGCGAAATATACAATGGGGTTTAACTATGTAATGCTTATTTTTATATTC
This sequence comes from Acheta domesticus, assembly GCA_031308135.1. Lineage (NCBI taxonomy): Eukaryota > Metazoa > Arthropoda > Insecta > Orthoptera > Gryllidae > Acheta > Acheta domesticus. Next base: position 83,034,008 of record JAHLJT010000631.1, on the reverse strand, counting down.
ATTTTGTTTTTTATTCGCATTATAATAATAGAAGGAAGTAGAATAGAATACGAGGGTTGGGGCAGAAGTCATGGCAACTATTTGTTTTATAAAAGAAACGTTATCGGATCGCAAAATTTCATTTATATCTTGAAAGAAATGCAGTACAGTGTGTTCACATCAACAGATGGCTCTACAAGTGTGTCGGTCTACCGCCGTGCGAGTTGAATGTAACATGTTTCCAACAGCGCTCATACTACAAGAGAGCCGTTTATCATGAAAAGAATGGCCGAGAATGTCACAGGGAATTGGTGGAAGCTCATGGAATAACGCCTTTCCATACCGGACAGCCGCGAGATGCGTAGGAGAGTTTCTGCAAAGATGCGCAGCAACCAGTGATCAGCAAGGCACGTAACGACTTGTGAGTGTGCGGATCAATGTGATGTGCGGTAATCGAGCATCTACCTAATCAGACTTTTAGAACGGATACGTAATGCTTTTCGAATTTGTGAAGTCCTATTCACTAAAATGCCTTAGAACATTTGAAAAATATTGTAATTATCAAAAACAAATATAAAGAAATATTATTTACTGTCTTGCACGCTTTTAATTTTTGTGTGCCAAGAGTATTCTGTTAAGGATGGCATTCGACAGTTCTGCGAGTCGCACACAGACCGTGATGTATGGAAACGTAATACCGCTCAAGTTACGAACACGTCAAATTTATGGATTTTAAAGTCTACCAGGCATTTTGAAATGGGTTTGTAAACCTAGGAAATGAATATAGATTAAGAGTTTGCGATTACAATTGAGAACGCACTGAATATTCCACAGGCGTTTTTTTCAACGAACATCGATTTCTGGACGAGAGGCCCAAGATGTCCGAATATTGCACGGAATTAGAGACGCATGTTTGGATGATGAGGTTGCTTTTAGTTCTACGGCACCCTGTCTGTTGTTCGTTCTTCGACATTATTCCGATATGCGATATTCTCTGCAACTTCCAGTTTGTTTCGGCTGCTAAGATTTTGCCTATTACCCACTACTGTATTCAACCATAGCTGAAAAAATAATAAAGGCAGTTTTAATATAACATGTCTGACCAATTCTTTGTAAGGATAAACGTAGTAATTTCACGTTTGCTCATTCCCCAGCCCAAATAACATTTTTTAATAAAAAACCTTTATACTCGTAGAATTGACAGTTAAGTTTTGACGAGGGAATGGAACATTTTGAGATTTTACGAGGGAATGGAGGAGGAAGGAAAGGAATAAGTTGACCTCGAAATACTCAAAAGCAGAAATTCAATGCACTGCTACAAGTGTGTAATTCTGACATTGATACCTAATAATTTGTAATTACGCTCTACCGTTTTATAATTAGATGCGTGATATTTGAAAAGGGCAAAGTGCTTGCCCGTTCTCTAATACACCTACTTCATAATCCAATAGCAACGAGCTATGTGAAGAGATAATGCTATTGGACCGCATTCACCGATATGACATGTCCCAAATGCACAGTGTCGCTGCCTCACGGCAGCTGCACAACAACGCAGAGGCGGGAAAGGGTGGGGGCGGAGGACAGTGGGAGGCGGGCTGCGCACAATGATGCACTATAGGTTTCCCTCTGGAGAAACGTTCAACTGAGATGTATACAATTTTTACTGAAAATATACAATATAATTTAGTTTTTCTGCAAATCAGGTTAACTTAGGCTAATGCGATGCAAGTTATTTCTAGAAATTACATTCGATTAATTTCCTGTCAGATTTCATTTTCTGTGGATTTTGGGCATGCGGTAAACGTGATTATTCCATTTACGATATAGTTTTATGAAATTTATATGTGATAGTGTACATAAATATTTACCAAATATTTGTACTTTATTATTATCAAATAAAGTATGGATTATCAGTTTTCGTATCCGAGGTAATCTCTGAAACAATGACCTCGAAACCTTTCAAATATGTAAAAAATAAGGTTTGCTAAGAGGTAAAATATTCATGTTTTTCGCGAAAATGTGCACATACATATTGTTGATACACGTTGATCAAAAATACGATTACTTCCGTTCAACGTATATCCTGTTATAAAATGTTATAACTAAGAAAAGAGCTTGGCAGAAACCAGAAACAAGAACTTATTGAGCCTATGCTTTTAAATGGGTTAATTTTACAATAAAATCTTATACGAACTTTTTTGAAGGAAATGTCTACTTTTATTTCGTAAAAAACGTAAGTTTGGGTAGGATTGATAGTTATCGAGATACATGCAAAGAACTTAGCAAAAACCCTCTAAACATCCCCCAATCCCAACCCCGGCTCATCCACAACACTTCAGGATTTTTAGTGTAATGTGCGGTAGGTGCTGATAGACTGTCCAAGTTTCATTTGTCCTTCCATCACCAGTTTTTGGAGAAATTTGTGTGGACTATTATATGCATAAAACAGGAAAATTGTTGAAAAATATGTGCATTTGATTGGTTTTCGGCACCAAGGTTTCTTCTCTATTCACCAGAACACCTTCACCCTTCTGTTGTACAGATTATTGCCATGAACGGAACAAATTTCCCTGCAATTCTTGTTACACTAGGCCATTTTTCTTTGTTTTCAAGATTATTTCTGAACTTCTTTATTAATTGAGTTCATTTTTTATTTCAGAATTTCGTTTTCTTTTGAGTAGTTAACGTCAACATGTGATTTGAAAAAATATCTACCTTTTGGACTTCTTTTCTTAAATTTTTGTTTGGTATCCACGAGTGTTAGAACCGACACTGTTGTGTAATTCTTGCCTCAAATCTTTTCGAGTTTTCTTCCTCAGATATTGCATATACCGTATCTTTCTAAGTTTTTTTTCTGGAGATCACACTTTTTGAGAATTGTTTGAGAACCATTGATTTCCGTCAATAGTTTTTATTATCTTTCTTTATCATCAAGTTATAAAATCGAAATAATAACAATTGCTATTGGTATTTAACTGAACTCCGTTAGGTTTCACAAGCTGCACTGTCAGTTAAGAACAATCGAAACAAATGGGTTACCTTCTACTTACAAAATATACTATATATTTGTTATACGGGTTCAAAATATACTATATATTTTCTACTTACAAAATATAATCACTTTACCATTTGTATCATAAATAACAATTCTTTGATAGGAGCACTCATACGCAATCTAAAAGATTACGAGTGATTATATTTTATATTTTATTAAAGTGATTATATTTTGTAAGTAGAAAATGCTACGAGCAAAATAAAATAATTTTAGCACATGCATACTGATTTTTAGTCAGTCTTACTGACATTCATTTTATTTTAATTCAACCGATCAAAACACAATGTTACGTTAAAGTCAGTAGTACCTGATGCAAAAGATTTTTGTTTTGTTGGTGGTATTCACAGGTTACTCTGTATATTTGAGTATTGTCCGAGTTCTAGTACTAGTGCTAAAAATTGAACTCTAAGCACGCTCTACATCCTTCGCTTTTACAAGGGGTGTCTGAAAAAGGAACTTCTTGTTTCTATAAATTATTCTTATGATGGTATTGCCAAAAATTCTGAACGACGCACATCTGATTTCACAAATCACAGACCAGTTATTTGCTCTATATCGGCCTCATGACTATAATAAGTAAGGCTCGGAAGTTAACGCTGTTTCAAAAGGAGAAAATGCATACAAAGTATGTCGTAACATTTGTAAATATGCGCCAGAACTAAAGAAATATGCCCATTTTTATGTATTTATGAACAATTATAAATTTTTTAACTTTTTTGTCTCCACTTAGTATTCCAGTGATAACTTTTAAGTAAAATATAATGATTTTGTCTGTATCCTCGTCGAAGTATCAACATATTTTTGTCGAAGATGAACTATCACATCATTCATAATCGAACAAATCATTTCCGGATTTCAGCGCCGTTATATCAACTAAAAGTTCAGACAAATATTGCTGCAACGAACGAAAGACATTCCCAGGATTTTCCCATGAATAGCATTCCCATTGCACATTTGTGAAGTACACTTTGCGGTTTGAAAAGGAAATTATGCTATTGATTGAAATTCCGAAAGAAATATGCCACGTGAAGAACAGAAAAGGAACAAAATATAAATAATAACGTAAATATAATGGAAATATGATGCATTAAAACAAAATGCACTTAATACGCTCTAATATGCTAGATAAAAATCCCCGAATTTCTGTTCGTTTGATCGTGTTTTGTGGTCATTTGATAACTAGCATATATTAGCAATATTATGAAGCAAATAGAGACAGACAGCAATGGGTGACAGATATTGAAAATATGCCGCAAGACAAGACTTCCAGTGCAAGCTCTAAATCATAAGATGCGAGGAAAAAGAAACATGGAAGGCCAAGAGTGAGATGGAAAGAGGCTGGAACAGGCAATATGCCTAATCCGTAAAGGAAGATGATGATGATAAAGCAAATATTGTATAGCAAATATTATAATGCTCATAATTCAAAATATGATTTTTCAGAACCTTCCAGACCTTAGTAAACAACTGTAACGAGCTGTTCCTGGCTCCAGAGGGTTACCGCTACGCTGGCGAGCTATCGGGCGGGCTGGCTGGACTGGCTGGCGGGGACGCGTTCGAGTGGGCGAGCGCCCCCCGCGCCCGGGGCTGGGTGCAGAGCCGGGCGCCCAACTTCCTAATGACGTTACCTCCACTGCAACAGCCACGACAAGCCCGCCGCCTGCCACCGCGCAACGCGCGTGACCTTTGACCTCCGCCCGCGCGCCGCCCGCATATCGACGA